>PITA01007080.1:0-94589 GCA_004023965.1 Spilogale gracilis | reverse complement strand
TTTATGTTCATTTCCAGTAATTCTGTGACCGAGGTTGCAGTCTCAGGGTTCTTCTTCTGTTGGGTGTTCCTTCTCCGAGTCATTGTGGCGAGGAGTGGTTGAGGGGGTGTATGGCTAGATATATCAGCCACTATCTAGGTGGATTGGTCGTTGGAAGGTTTTGGAGCAACCAGAGTTCACCACCGAAAAGGGAGGAGAAAGAGAAAAGAAAACAGAAGAGAGGAAGCAAGAAAAGACACCCCTGCCAGAGCAGGGCCCGGTGATAGGATTTATATGGTACAAAACTGTTACAGGGTAAAGAAATGGGTTATCAAGGGTAAATGAAGAGATCAAAAAGCGAAGTCCAACCTATATGATGCCCAAGACCAGTATTTATATAATATAAAAACAAAGACAATTACACAGATACACTGACAATCTAGAGTGGGAATGTGAGGGCAGACACTCCTGTGGGCAAGGAATGCATTTTAGAGGCTACCGAGTTTGTCTTGTTGTTATTTTTGGAGGAGCCCACTTTCAAAAGATTTAGGGGGCTTAGAACCGATTGTATATAGGGGTAGTATTGAATAGGGATGTGGGATTGACTTGAAGCTTGTATCTACATGTACACGTAAAAGAGAGAATAAAGGAAAGAGGAGAGAAGAAAGGGAAAAACGGAGGGAGCGAATAGGGAAACAAGAGGCAACAACAAAAGCAGAAAATACAGGGGTGTGTTTGAATAAATTTCAGGGTAAAAAAGAGGAAAAAAAATGTTATGGGGTGTTGTATTGCATATCACGTTGTGATAAGAAAGGGGCTAAAAATTGAAAGAAGAAAAACCGTGAGATCGTATTTTTAAGCTTAAAGTGGAAGCTTTAAAAGTAAAAATAGAAAAAAGTTTAAAAAAGGAAAAGAGGTGGAAAACTGTATCATTGAGTTGTAGGGCTTTTGGTACTTGTAGTCAGTGCCAGGAGTTTAATAAATTGCCTTTCCCCTGATTTGGGGTTTTGCATTGGAATGTTGTCCTCCTGAGCTTCTGGCTTGTTTTCTGGGGGCGGGGCATGCCGTTCCGTTTCAGTCTGTCGGAGCAAGATGTCTCCCTCCCAGAGAGAGCCTCTACACAGAGAGGGGCTCTTTCCAGCCTCCCGATTGGCAGTCTGTCACAGCCGGGCTGGTGCAGAGGTTGTATTGATTTCTGCCCCCATCCCCATTTGTTGTTTCACTCCTGCACCTCAAAGCCACAACTCCTTTTGGATTGTGCGACTTTGTCTGTGCCCTGGGATGCGCGGCCTCTCCAGTCCCACGCAAGTCTGTAAAAACGCCTTCCCTGGGGGGGGTCTGTGTGCAGCCCACGGTGTGGAGAGAAACGGGAGAGAAGGGCAGCAGTGTAAAAATAGAATCCACGCTTGCTGCTTTTCGGGCAGCTGCGGCGGCCCTGGCTGCTCTGGTGCGTGTGAGGGGCGGTGCCGGGAGGGCGAGGCTCTGGTGCGCGCGGGGGGAGGGGGGGGTGCAGCGCCGGGCTTGCATGCGCACTGGGCCCCGGGCAGTGGGAGAAGAAAAAAAAGTTTTTAAAAAGTCTCCTTGCCTTGCCCAGGGCTCCGCTGTGTTCCCGTTTCTGTCTAGCCCCGATTCAGGCCGTATTCTGCTGTTATTCCTCACTCACAGAGCACTTTCGTTTTGGGGTATTTGTTTTCAATGGTTCAGTTCTGCGGGCTTCCTCCCCCACTCCCCTGTCTCTGGGGGCAAGCCTCCACCCTCTTATTTGTTTCTACCTTTTTGCCGATGTTCCTTGTCTCTCGTGGCGGTCCAGAAGTGGGAAATATCACAATTCAGGCTGATTTCATGGGTGATCCTGGTGGTCTTGTAGTGTTTTTTTTTGCTGGAATTCAGCTCTCTTCAGGGAGCTCCCTGAAATGTGGTCACCTGGCCTTCTGCCATCTTGACCCCCTCCTACATTCCTATTCTGCAGAAGATTTTGTTTAAAATCAGAATTACCTGTGAATATTTAGTTATACCCAACCATAAAGTAACTGGGCTTGATAGTTTCTTTGCAGGAATATTTTCTTTTTCTGAGTAAATTTCTTTTTTCTTGTGTCAGTGATAATAAATTTTCTTTTTCTAGAATGTATTTATTTTATCTTAGTTTTCACATTTAGCATTAAATTTGATAGTATGTAGAGTTCTCTTAATTGCTGATATTGTTTACGTGTTAATTTAATCTAGCCAACTATTATCAACATAATTATTTTTTTAAAAAGTGATGCTTTTTGTATATTTATTTTTAAAAATTAATTTTGAAGGTAATTAACATATAACGTTAGTTTCAGGTTCCTAACAGAACAATTTGGTATTTGTATATATTGTTAAATTGTCAGTACAATCACTGCACATACTTACAGAATTTTTTCTCTTGTGAAGAGAACTTTTTTTTTTTTTTAATTTCTTTTAAAGATTTTATTTATTTGACAGTGAGAAACACAGCCAGAGAGGGGACACAAGCAGGGGGAGTGAGAGAGGGAGAAGCAGGCTTCCCGCCGAGCAGGGAGCCCGATGTGGGACTCGATCCCGGGTCTCCGGGATCATGACCCGAGCCGAAGGCAGTCGCTTAACCGACTGAGCCACCCAGGCGTCCCGTGAAGAGAACTTTTAAGATCTACTTTCTTAGCAACTTTCAAGTACGCAATACAGTATTACTAATGATAGTTGCCATTCTGTACTTCACATTTCTATGACTTACTTATTTTATGATTGGAAGTTTGTAACTTTTGACTCCTTTCACCCATTTTGTTAACACCATACTCCCTGCCAATTACCAATCTATCCTCTGTATCTATGAGCTTGTTTTTGTTGTTGTTGTTTTGTTTTGTTTTCAGATTCCACATATAAATGAGATCATATGATATTTGTCTTTCTCTGGCTTAAATTTCGCTTAGCATAATGCCATCAAGTTTTAGCCATGTTGGCCCAAATGGCAAGATCTCATTCATTTTTATGGCTGAATAACATTTCTTTGTATGTATATACCACATTTTCTTTTATTCACTCATCCTTTGATGGGACACTTGTTTCTACATCTTACCTATTATAAATAATGCTGCAGGGCACATAGGGGTGCAGGTATTTTTTGGAGTTAGTGCTCTTTTTTTTTTTTAAAGTTTTTTTATTTCAATCCTGGTAGAGTAAACACATAGTGTTATATTCATTTCAGGTGTACATTATATGGTGATTCAATGCTTCCATACAACACCCAGGTGCTCATCACAGCCAGCCCCTACCTTTCTTTTCCCCTCTGGTGGCCATCAGCCTGTTCTCTATAGTTAAGAGTTTGTTTCTTGATTTATCTCTCTCTTAAAAAGGAGATTCTTGACTGTGTTCATTCCTTATTGGATTTCTATTTCAATGGATCCTAGAAATACGTTATCATTTTCTTATTTTTTCATTCATTGAAGTAATTCTAAACTTTCTTTTTTTAAGATTTAAAATTTGTGGCTTTGTGTAATCATTTGAGATTTTCATCATTTTGAATATGAATGGTTAAAGCCATGAAATTTAACTTTATTGCTAGTTTCACATTATTTCTAAGCTTTAAATATACCATTTTTCTTATGCTGCTTTAAATATTTTTATGCCTATTATGATTTCGAGTTTGATTCATGAGTTGTTTAGAATTATGGTTTTAATTTATAACAATAATTTTTGTAATTATAAACCAAATTACATTGTGGTTGGAGTCATGATCTGTAGAATTCTAAACCTTTGAAATTTGTGATACCTTGTGTGTGGTCTAGCAGAACTGCAGATTTTAACAAGTTTCATGTATTCCCCAATTGTCGGTTGTAATTTTCATATACACCCATTAGATCACATTAGTTTAAAAGAATTGTTTGAAACTTCTAAATTTCTTTGTATTTTTGCTTGGTGAATCTACTAATTACTAAATGTGGTAAAAGATTTATCAATTTCTCCTTGAAGTTCTTTCAGTTTGAGTTCAAAGTATTTTGAAATGATGGTTTTAGGTGTATATAGTTTGTATTTGTATTTTTAATTATCTTGATAAAATGAAGTTTTTAACATTTTGAAGTAATTCTCTTTATCTCTACTGGTTAAAGTCTATGTCGTTTGCTGTTAATAACTATTAATATAACTACACCAACCTCCTTTTGGTCAGCATTAACTTGATATATCTCTTCCTATTTTATCTCTTAGTATCTCTGGTCTTGTATCTTGGATGAATTCCAACTGACAGAATAAACTCTATTTATTTTTTAGAATGTAGTCTATTGTTCTTTTAAATGAAGATTTAGTCCATTTATATTGTTGTTCAATAAAGGTAACTATAATATAGTGGTTAAGAAAATAAATGCTGAGGCATACTGCTGGATTTGAATTCCAAATCTGTCACTTACTAGAAATGCATGACCCTTGCCAAATCATTAAAATTTTCTGTGCTTCCTAATTCTTTGTAATCTTGGATTTATAGTAGCAATTGTTTCATGGGGCTCTTGTAAAAATTAAATAAATTAATATTTGTAAACTCCAACACTGTCTGGAATATAGTAACACTATATAATTGTTTGTTATTATTATGTTTGAATTAGATTTCTCAACACTTTCCTTTTACTCATTTTTTGCTTTATTGTGTTTTTATTGTTTTATTTGCCCCACTGTTGTTTTTATTGATTCCTTAAAAATTTTAAATCACATTCTATTTGCTTTATTATCTTTAAAAAAAATCCATCATGATTTTCCCAGGAAACAGTAAAGGCTAATTCAATAATTATGTTTCCAGAAGAGGAACTAGCAAATCAAATAAATTATTTATTAAACTTCAATGGAAGCCATTAACAGATATCTTATGTGATAATTTCCAAAAACTAAGAATACATGTGTAATCCTTTTCGTTTTGCTAAAATTCATTATAAATATTACATTAGTTGAATATCAAAATAAATATTTAGAATATAAGCTGAAGAATTAGGAAAGAAGCATACTTTAAAATGGGAAGATACAATGACTCAAGGCAAAATTGACTGATAAGGAATTTTACAAATTGATAATGAACTTTAGGAACTCTATTAGAGGTGGCCTTTTTGGTTGATGTATCTTAATTATAATGTATTTATTTTTTTATTTTATTCATTTATTTTAGAGAGAGAGCAAGCAGGGGCAGGGGTGGGAGGAGCCAAAGGAGAGGGAGAGAGAGAGACAGAGAGAGAGAAAATCTCAAGCAGGTTCCACCCCTGGGGCAGAGCCCGATATGAGGCTCCTTCTCATAACCCTGAGATTACGACCTGAGCTGAAATCAAGAGTGGGACATTTAACTGACTAAGCCACCCAGGTACCCCTTCAATGCATTTAAATAGGGAGAAAAAGGCTAATTATCAGGGGAATTCCAATGAAGGGAAGCAGTATTTTTGGTGACTTATATTTCTTTAAGATCTAAGAATTTTCTTTCTTTCATTTTTAACACGCCATTAATACATTCTATTCTATGACTCATGTCTTCTCCGTGCAGCCTCTATGTGAACTATCTCCTGTGATTTAGGTTGCCTCCATAAGTAGGTCATTTTCCAAGGGTTTCTCCATATCCAGAAGCCCTGGGTGAAAATAAATTTACCTTTGATGTGCAAAACCAAATGCTGAGTCTACCCAGACTCAGAGCTAATACTATTGTATTCTACAACAAAATGAGGAAATTAAGACTCAGAAACAGCAAATCTGTAGAAAGTTTGAAGAACTTCTAAAGATAGAAATATCAGTACCAGCATGCATTTTGGAATTCCAAGTTACACATTCTTAGAGTTTGCAGGAAACTTGGATATTTTTTGGTCCAAGCTTTTCATTTTACAAACATGGAAACTGACACTCTAAGAGAGAATACACGATGTGTTTACTGTGTTAGAGCTTAAGTATCAATTCAGAGAAACACCAAACCACCCTGTTTCTCACTTGGCCATACTACCCGTTTGACACATTTAAATATATCAATTACTCATTATTGTTTTTTGGGGTAGGGGTGGTTATTATATATAGCTTTGCTTTTGGACTAGATTGCAAACTATTGAGGAAAGAGCTACATCTTGTTACAATATGCACAGTAGCCCCAAATCCTTTCTCAAATTGATGCCTAATCCCAGGTGTGACACTTAATAGAAATTCGATAAATGACTGAATAATTTATCTCTGGTGAAGCAATTGTAGACACCTTGCTTTTGTAAACTGAAAAGCAATAGAAATGAATAGCAATGTTCTAAATGCTACTGACAGAGATGATAGATTAGCAACACCATTTCACAGAATGCCGCAGAAGTCACCTATAATGTCATTTTGTATGTGGAGATACCTAATAATTCTTACAGCAGGAGGCATATTTACCAAAAATTAGGGAAAGAGAATGTTAGGCTCATTTTATGAGTTATAGGCAGAGCCCTGGCTAAGGAAATCTGAGGCTTCAGTTAACTAATTTTCTGGCAAGATGATACTGAATTGGACTCCCATTTTAAAAGATGTTTTATTCTTTGTTATTGTTGCTTTTACAATAATCCTGTTTTTTAGCTTATAGTTTCATGAATCCAATCTTTTAGAACTCTGAAATATGTAAGGAAAAAGAACAAGTGGGTCCACTTTTTTTTTTTTAAGGCTTAATAAAAGTATGAGTCACTGATCACCTGTCCTGAAGAAAGCCTGATAAGCAAAAGATTAACCCTGGAAGCTGCTGGGGAATTGATTATATAAATTAGGCTTACTTTGCCTATATATGAAAATAAGCACCCTTCAAAATTGTGGTGACTCAAAAACAAAAGCTTATTTTTTGTTCATGTTTAGTGTACTGTGTATTCAGCTTACTGTTGAGGACAGCTGTCATGCATGGGAAACCACCCATACATCAGCGCATGCTTCCTCAATCCCAGTAGCCCTTGCACTAAATGCGTAGCCTGGAAGTAATATACTCACATTTCATATTGGTCCAAGCAAGTCACATGACCACACCCAGTTTGACTAGCTTGAGGGAAGTATCTTTTCTTCTCTGTTCTGAAAGAGAGGAAAACAATATTAATGTATCTTGTATTGTCTGTGACAGAGATGTATTTATATGACTGTCTTACATTTGCTCAGACTTCAGGTGAAAGATGAAGGCAAATACCATGTTCCTAAGAGGTAACCAAGGCTCCCACATGAATGAAAAGAAATATATCTCCCACATGACCTCAAATTTATTTTGAAATAAAGAAGACAGCCTCTTGCTTCTCAGTTCAAGCATGGCTATGATCTCATGACATTTCCCATAAAGTTACTCATTGCATGTCAGAGACAAAAATGGTTTGTTCTCCTCTGGTCTGAACACTCTAAATAACAGAAAAAGGAACATTCTTTTTTTTTTTTTTTAAGATTTTATTTATTTGACAGAGAGAAACACAGCCAGAGAGGGAACACAAGCAGGCAGAGTGAGAGAGGGAGAAGCAGGCTTCCCACTGAGCAGGGAGTCCGATGTGGGGCTCAATCCCCGGATCATGACTGAGCCGAAGGCAGTCGCTTAACCAACTGAGCCACCCAGGCACCCCGAAAAGGCAAATTTAAATCCTTGACAATTTAAAAAGAAACTGAGTTTCCCTGTTTTTTAACACAACAAGGCCAATACAGCCAGAAATCAATGGACTGCTAGAATTGTAATGAAATGGTGGTATTAAGGTGTGTGTGCACGTGCATGTGTGTGTGTGTTTAAATGCAAACTTGGATCGAAAAGGTAAAAAAAAAAACACAAAAAACACACACACACAAATGCTTGTCTGGCATGAATACAATAAATATTTATAACCAATTACTGATAAATAGAACCTATGGTGCATCTAGAATTTTTAATTTTTCTTGATTTTTGCCATGGTTTTTCCAACCACTTTACCAGCAGTGGCCTTTATATGGCATTAAATACTTTCTATGGCTTCAAATACAACTGTTTTATCCATAACAGTAATAGGATATTCTAGATTTTTCTCTTATTTGGGGCTGCGGTCTCAGCTTTTAGTATAAATTAGCATAAATAATATGTGAAACATTAACAAAGTAGTATGTGAAATTTGAGGCTCTGAGGAATTAAATAACTTGACAAAGTATCACAGAAAATAAGTGGCAGATTTAGATTTAAACCTATGTCTCCTAAATCAGAATCCAGGAAATAACATGTTTAAGGAATAATCTGTTTAGTTTGTTTTTAGTTTTTCCTATAACTTCTCTAAGACCAAAAACTGATACTTTCCTTCTTTAAAATAAAAATGATATATTTAAGAATCTTTAAAGGATATGTCCTTGTCAAATTGGATGGGTTTTTTTTAGCTGAATACTCTCAGATATCTTGTATATATGTAATAAAAGTAATTTTATTTCATTTTATGCTAAGAATAAATGTCTCCAAAGGATATGCAGAAGAAATATGCATGCCATGAATTTCTTCAAATTCCCTACTTATAGCCAACAGGGATTTTTGAATTTGTGGAATAAAACATCTTAAATCACTAAAATTCTCTATCCACTGAATGATTCTCCTAAAGGATAACATAATAATTTCTTCCAAATACTATATTATACTCACCTTAATTAAGTAATAGTGGGATGTTAAATTTATTTACTTGCTCAATCCAATCATTATATATTGAAGTATATACTGAAGTAACTAAAAAAGACATGAGTTACATTTTTAAGGTATTGTATGAAAAGAAAATGTCATGACTATTTTGGATGACAAAAACAATTTGACAAGGAAAAGGAACATTACTTCATAAAGTTATTTTATATGTTTTTCTTGAGAAAAAGACTTTGCAGGCAGAACTTATTTATGTATTTGAAATTGCATCTTATCTCTCACCTTGGGTATCTCTCCATAGGTTCCAACTGTAATATATCAAGAGCAGAAAAGCTCACTGCCCTGAAGTGTTCTTGTTATGCCTGACTGAGCATCAAAGAGGCTGCCCAGATTTCAAGCCCTGGTAGATCATTGGTTCTGGATGATGTCCTAAGTTTGGTTTCTCCTCAACTTGTGTTTTCTCCATCAAAGGGCCATGGTCAGGTTAGTTTAGTAGAAACTGGTGGATCAGGTGATTAACAATCTTCACCGTCTGTACAAAGTCAAAATAAATTTAAAAAGTCCTTAAAATTCCAGGGTAGAAACTTCTACCATTTATCTGAATTGAGTGGCTAAAGATACCGTGTAGGTTATGGTGTATTATTTCTGAAATAAAATAAACAAACAAAAACCCCACACTGCTACTATCCTGAATGTAGTCACATTCTGACCTATTTCCAATGCCTGGTTCACTGAGAAGAGATCAAAAATCTCCTAAGATTTTGTGCCACACTTTCTCTGCACATGAAAGACACTGATGTTGATCATCATATACTTCCAGGCATTATAGCATTTCACTTCCTTGTTCCCTTTGAAGGTAAGCATGACCACATGGCTTGCTTTGACCAAGAAGTGGCATACCTCACTCTTGAATGGAAATTTTAAGAGCTGGTATGTAATTCCCTATATTCCTTCTTCCTGTTCCAAAAATCTTAGATATATACATGAAGATGGAGCCTCTGTTATACTAGAATCTTGAGTAACTATGAACAACAAAATCCCCCATTTGGGTGTGAATGTGTGTAAGAAACAAATTTTTGTTTTATTTAAGCACTAAGATTTTTTCACTAAGTTTTTTTTTTTTTTTTCTTTTCTTTTCTTTTCTTTTCTTTTCTTTTCTTTTCTTTTCTTTTCTTTTCTTTTCTTCAGCTTAACTTACTATCTTGACATATACACTTTATTCTCCTACAGTTTGCTCAATAACAAATAAGTTAGAATCATGAAGATGCACTGGAACTCTACTGAAATATAGCACGGTATGTGCCTCAGGTTTTATTCACAGAAATTCAAAGAAAGTGGTTGTTGCCTCTAGCAACTTGCTCCTTATTAACCACCCAAATGATGTTAAGAACACAAAAGCATGCTCAAAAGAACAGCGAGCCAGACCATTCATTCAATATCCATGCTGGTCCTGTCTTCTCCAATTCCTTCCATACTTCTGACTATTCTTTCTCATGGAAAACTTTATGAAGTAGGAGCTTGTGTGTGCCCTGCTCAAAGCAGCACTCTTTTCATAATGGTGCCCAGTGAATTCTGACTTCATTCTTTGAAATTTTCCTTCCATGACTCTAAGAATTACTTCAAGCAATATCTCTTCTTTGGGGTAGCTTTCTCTTGATCTCTTACTTACACACTTCCTTTCTCCCAGAAAATAACTTAAATGCAGTTTTAAAAGAGCTAACTGTGCTGAGGAGCCTAGGTGGCTCAGTTGGTTAAGTTTCTGACTCTTAATTTCTACTCAGGTTCTAATCTCAGGATTGTGAGATCATTGAGCCTTGTGGCTCCTACTGGACTTGGAGCCTACTTAAAATATTCTTTCTCTCCACATCTGCCTCTTCCCACCTCCCTCACCCCCACCTAAAAAAATTAAAAAATATAAGAAAATAAAAGAGCTGACTGTGGAACTATGCTGCCTAAGTCCAAATACTGATATTTGGTATTTGCTAAGTTTAGGGCAACGGACAACTAAACATTTGTTTTTTATTTAAGCACAAGGAAATAGTATTCTCTAACTTATAGGGCTATACTGAATATTAAATGAGACAATCAGCATTAACAGCTTCACACATTAAGGGCTATAATTATCATACATGGCAACACTGGCCATTCATGGTGTTGGCTACTTGGTCCCTCATTGTATTCTGGGAGAACACTATTAAAAATACACAGTAATTGGTTTATTCTATAGAATCTGAGTAAGAACATTTTATTTATGGTAAATAAGCTTTTTTTCAATGCTGTTTCAAAACCCTTGTCACACGGGCCCATTTCCATGATTTACTGATTAATAGAATAACAGATCAAACTAATTCAGAAGGCTTCTGGCATAGGTAACTCTGATGAGGTTCTATGTCTCAGGTTGCTTTTATTCAGAAGATTCAGACCCAATCATGTAATCTTGCCTTGTTAGACCAACCTCTAAAAAAGTAAATGAGTAATTTTTTTATACTGTTAACGTCTCTGGCTACAACAAAATAGTATCTCCAAGTCGTTGGTTATCTAAATAAAACTGTGCATGTCAGTAGAGTAAGCCTAGCCTACATGACTGTAGGGATATTTAAAAATCAAGTATGATATCTGAAAGGGGAAAATTATTTTTTTCTGGCTTTATTTTTATAATTCCTAGTTAATGAGTTTTTAAAATTTTAGATATAATAATTTCTTACTATAGGTACTATTTTATCCAATTAAATATCATTTAAATCACTGTTTTGGAATGAGGTAAACAGAAGGTCAAATGAAGACTGCCCACAAATCTTAATGTATGTCTTTGCAGATGTAATTCCTAAGTGTAAATCTTAATTGACTTTAAAAATTCCAGTGTGCTTGATGTACAGAAAATGTTTCATTAATTTACACAATTTGGGGCTTATATCTATAGCATAAAATGTTTCCAAGATGAAAAAGCACAGGGGACACTAGCAATACATGGGAATCTGTAATTTGTTGACATTCTTTATATAAGAAAGTACACTTTGATTTAACAAATATTTTAAAAATAAAAATCTACTTTCCATTCAGAGGCAGAATTGTAATGAAGTTATATAAATAGTGTCATATCAAATTCATCGTGGAAATGTTAGATTGCTAGAATGTCTCTTCCACGACTCATTATCTTTTCAGGAAAGTAATGGAAATGTAATAAGTAATAAAATCTATCTGAAATAAAAGCATCCACGAGAGTATTTTCATCGTCCAGCAGGTCATATGCTTGACAGCATTTAGAGTATAATTATTGTGGGAAAAACTGGAATCTGTGTGATCATTGGTAATCTGTCTTTTTCCCAGCTATAGAGATTATGATGGTATTCCATAAATCAGCATACTTGGCTCATGAATCAGCATAATTCCATGCAATTTGCCCCAGGTACATAATGTCATACAATTTATACTCCAGGTACAGTCTAAACAGGATTTGGAGAAATAATGTTTAAGGTTTTTTTGGTTTTCTTCTGTTTGCTTTTTTAGTTTCCAAAACTAGAGGCCAAAATAAAGCAGCAGATGGAGGACAAACATCCAGATTCGTAAATTGTATGTCTGTAGCTGTGATCATTTGTCAGTATAGAAGAAGGGCTGAGAGGCTGGGTTTTGACGACATCATGTGTTAGGGTATAAAAATTGAAGGCTCATATAGATATGGTCCTGGGAGAACCCTCATATTTTGGGTAAACATACAAATCAATGAATCCTTGAAACTAGGATTAAATAGCAATGAACAAGTACCTGCACAAATTGTGGCACAGTATTGAACAACCCAGGATACTCTAGAGAGAGCTCTCACTATTGGCTAACTGTACATTCTTAGTATACCTGGGCACCAGAAAGAAGCAAATGGAAATCTCAGTGGAGTAAATAATAATATCCTATGTCACAATTTTTTTAAAAGATTTTATTTGAGAGAGACAGAGACTGAGAGAGAGAGAGAGAGAGAGAGAGAGAGAGAGAATGAGCAGGGAGGAGGGGCAGAGGTAGAGGGAGAAGAAAACTCCCCGCTGAGCAGGGAGCCCAATGCAGGTCTTGATTCCAGGATCCTGAGATCATGACCTGAGCTGAAGGCAGAAGTTTAACGGACTGAGTCACCCAGGTACTCCCTAGGTCACAATTTTTTAATCACATATTTTTCAAATGCAACCAAAATAACCAGGGACACCAGGAGGTAAGGTGACAATGATAAGAATCCTATGTAATAGACAGTGACTATTGGCAGTCATAAATTGGTACTATTTCACACAGAAATTAGAACAACTCCGATTACTATGACTACAAAATAAAATACCAAATCAAAGCGGTTTTTAAGAGGCTACAAACTATTTAAAAAAACTGCATAACAAATTTTAAAGAAAAACAAATAGGATTTCTAAAACCTTAAAGAAATTAATAAAATTAAGAATATATCAGTTGATTGAAACAATAAAGTAGACATCTCTGAAAAACGAATTAGCAAACTGAAATATAAGTGAAATGGAAATATCCAAAATAAACCTGAAAGAAACAATGCATGAAGAATAGAGAGGTTAGGAAAATAAGTTATATAATAGGAAATTAAAAGTATTTATTTTGGAGTATTACAATGAAAAGAGAGAATGGATAACAAATAATATTTGACAAGAAAATATCTGAAAATTTCCAGAATTTATTAAAGAAGTCTAACCACATTTTCAAGGAAAAAAATATTCCTCAAGAATGCTAAATAAAAACAAACCACATGAATAAACACATCACTGAAAGATTGTAGAATGTCTAAGAGAAGGAGAGGTTTTTATTTTTAAAATGTTAAGGAGAAATGGAGAGAATATCTCCAAAAAAGAAATATTTAACTTGCCAGACAATACTTTTTTTTTTTTAAGATTTATCTATTTGAGAGAGAGAGAGAGGAGAAAGCACATGCACATGTGGGAGCACAAGTGGAGAGAGGGGCAGAAGGAGAAGGGAAGATAGAATCTCAAAGCAGACTCCACACTGAGCCTGGAACCTGACACCGAAGTTCCATCCCAGGACCCAGAGATCACAACTTGAACTGAAACCAACAGTTGGGTGCTTAACCAACTGAGTCACCCAGGTGCCCCAAAGATTCAGATTTTAATTTATATGTTGTTCTTTTCAATACTGTAGTAACTATCTACTTAAACTTAGATGTAAACTAATTAAAATTCAGTTAAAAATTAGGTTCCTCAGTCACACTAGCCACATTTCATCTGTTCAGTAGACATATGTGGCTAATGGCTACTATATTGGACAACAGAGATAAAGAAAATTTCTGTTTGATGCAAAACTCTATTGGAAAGTACTGCATGCATAACAACACAGAAAATAATAGGAGACTGTGTGATGTCCCAAATAACTGAGCAAAAATGTAACAATTAAAAAACCCCCACAATCTTAAAAAAGTCAAAAAGTAAAATGTATACAGAAAGAAAAGTAGAAATAGAAAGCATATGTTAAGGTGGTAAATTTAAAACCATATTACTGAGAATTACCTTAATGAAAATGTACTAAAATCTTCTAATTAAAAAAATTAGATTGAGTACAAAAGTAAAACTCAACTATATGTTTCTTATAAGACAGCCAACTGAAATATTAGTTCATGGAAGCTTGAAAATACAGAATGGAAAACTATATCATGATACAAGGAAAAGAAAATAGTTATAACTTTATTAATATCTAATAAAATAAATACTAAGGAATAAAGCATCGCTAGAGATTAAAAGGAACTCATTAATCATAAAAATGTTTTACTTCACTGGTAAGCTAAAGCAATTTTATTTTATTTTTTCAAAGGTATTATTTATTTATTTGACAGAGTGAGACACAGTGAGAGAGGAGTGGGAGAGGGAGAAGCCAAATGCCAGGCTTAATCCCAGGACCCTGGGGTCATGAACTGAGCTGAAGGCAGATGCTTAGCAACTAAGCAACCCAGGCACCCTGCTAAAGCAATTTTAAATGTTTATGTACTCAATAATCTAAATTAAAATATGTAAAGCATAAGTTCATAGAACTTAGGGGCACTGGGTGGCTCAGAGGGTTAAACCTCTGCCTTCAGCTCAGGTCATGATTTTAGGGTCCTGGGATGAGTCCCGTGTTGGGCTCTCTGCTTGGCAGGGAGCAGGCTTTCCCCTTTCTCTCTGCCTGCCTCTCTGCCTATTTGTGATCTCCCTCTCTCTGTCAAATAAATAAATAAAATATTTGAATAAAATAAGTTCATAGAACTTAAAAAAATTAAAAAGAGACAACTTAGAATTATAATAGACAATTTTAACATAGCTCATTGATTTATAGAAGAGCAGAAAAAATCAGTAAATTTATAGATTTGAACTATAAAAGCAACACATATGGCCTAACAGAAAAATGCAAAGAACTGCTTCCTATGATTATATAAGATAATAATTTTATGCACACACAAAACATTTAAAAAAATTTCTACACTATGGGAAATAGAATAAATACTCATTTTAAAGGAATTAAGCAATGGAGAGAATTTTACCTCACTATAATACCAGTAAGCCAGAGAAATCAGATTCCAAGTTTCCTTACCACCCTTATATATTCTGAAGTTAAGAAAATTACATTACCTACAATAAAATTCCATTATCTACAATAGCCAATATATGGAAGTAACCTAAGTATCCACTGATAAATGAATAAAGATGTAACTTTTATATATATACATATATTAATATATAATAAGTTATATATATTATTTATATATAATGGACTATTACTAAGCCATAATAAAGAATAATATCTTGCCATTTGTAACAACATGGATGGACCTAGAGGGTATTATGCTAAGTGAAATAAGTCAGAGAAATACAAATACTCTATAATTTCACTTACACGTGGAATCTAAAACAAACAAACAAGCAGAAGAAGAAACAGACCTACAAACATGGAAAACAAACTAACTGATGGTTGCCAGGGTGAAGGAAGGTGGGGGGAGGTGCAAAAGGGGTGAAGGGGAGTGGGTTATACAGACTTCCACTTATGTAATGAATACATCACAAGGATGAAAGACACAGCATAAGACACAGCATATCAGCCGATGATATGTGGTGGAGTTAAATGGTGACAGCTGATAGCTACACTTGTGGAGAGCAGGGAGTAATGTACACAGTTGTGGAATCACTATGTTATATACCTGAGATGACAGCTGATAGCTACACTTGTGGAGAGTAGGGAGTAAGTAATGTACACAGTTGTGGAATCACTATGTTATATACCTGAGACTAATGTAATGTTGTGTCAGGTATACTTAAAAAATTCCTTTGCCAAAGACATGACAATAAAGTTCACAAGAACATTTTAATCTTTATGAAATAGGAAAGTTAGTAGAGAACAAAAGGGCATATTAAATATGAGAAAGCAGAAAAAAATAGATCAGTGAAGTGAGGATACACTTAAAATATAGAAGACAAACATATAATAGAAAGCATCAACACAGCAAAAATCTTTATTTGAAACAAATAACAACAAAATTGATAAGCAATGATGAGATTGATCAAGAAAAAATAGAAAGCACAAAAAACCACCAATATCATGAATTAAAATGGGAAAATCTTCATAAATTTTCAAAGAGGATATTAAGAGCAGGTTTATGTTAATAATTTTGAAAGTATAAATTAACTTGGCAAAATAACTCCCAGAAATTGGTAAGATAAATTACCTAGTGGAAAACATGTCTAAGACATTTAAATAGGCATTTCAAAAGACAGAATTTTTTTTTTAAAGATTTTATTTAATTATTTGACAGAGAGAGATCACAGGCAGGCAGAGAGGCGAGGAAGCAGGCTCCCTCTTGAAGAGAGAGCCCCATGCGGGCCTCGATCCCAGGACCTGGGATCATGACCTGAGCTGAAGGCAGAGGCTTTAACCCACTGAACCATCCAGGCACCCAAAGGCAGAATTTCTAAATTACCAATGGATATATGTGAAGATTTTCAATCTAATTAGTAATCAGAAAAAAAAATGCTTTAAAAACCCCAATGAGAAACCACTAAACATCCAATAGAATGGTTTATCTTCTAACTAATTCCATTCCTAAGTATATGTCCATATACACATGTGAACCAAGAGGCATGTGCCAGCAGGTTCATAACTACATTGCATATGATGGGACTAAACTAGGAACCCAAATATTTATCAACATTAGAATGTATAAATATATTATCTAAGACTTATCCAATCTTGTGTTAGTTTTCTATTATTGTACAACTGCAAAAATTCCATGGCTTAAAACAGCACACATTATAATCTCACAGATCAGTAGTTCAGAAATTTGGACTGGCTAGATGGGCTTCTCCAATCAAGGTCACCCTGACCTCTTACCTGAAGACTCTGGAGAAGTACCTACTCACAACATCATTCAGTTTGTTGGCTACGTTTAGTTCCTGGGGGTTTAAGACTAAAGTCCCTCCCAGTCTCCTGGCCAGCGGTCAGCAAGCAGCAGAGAGCTCTAAAAATGTCAAGCTCACTCTCAAATCCTTCCACCTCAGCGATAGAGAAACTTTATCCTGTCAAATCCCCCTTTATGCTTTGAATTTCTCTGTCCTCTTCTAAGACTGGCTGGAGGAAACTCTCAGCTTTTAAATGGTTCAAGTAATTAGAATGAACCCACCCAGATAATCTCCCTTTTGATTAACTCACAGTAAGCTGAGCAGGAAGCCCGATGTGGGGCTTGATCCCGGGTCTCCAGGATCATGACCCGAGCTGAAAGCAGTCGCTTAACCAACTGAGCCACCCAGGCGCCCCTGAATAATAAGTTTAATTACATCTGCAAAAATCTATTTACCATATGTAGTAAAATAATAAAACAATAAATATTAATAAAATGATAAATACAATTAAAATAATAAATATAAATAAAATAGTCATGGGGGTGATATTATTACAGGATTTTTTTCTCTGTCCCTGCCTGTGGTTCTTAGTCACACTGCTTTGAAGAATGAATAGGTAGAGCAGAGTGGTGGGAAGAAAACAAGGATTATTGAGCAATAGCAAAGTGACAGTACAAAGCTCCTGAGGAGGGAGGGGACCGTAGAGGGTTGCCACAGGAATGTCTAAGTCTAGGGGTTTTTATGGGCTTGCTGGTGGGCTGTTTTTTAAATCTGATTAACCCTCCTTGCTCTTGTCATCCAATCAGGTTTCTGTCACCTGGGAAAGGATGGAGGGCTCCTTTCAGGGTGGTGTAAAATCCTTTTAAGGGTGGTTTCCTCTTGGAGCATGGGGTGGGTGCTGTGTTTGTTCCTGACTTCCTGCTTCCAGCCTTCCAGCTATCCTTCAATATTTCAATATTCACAGTCCTGGGAATTAGCCTATGAAGTCTTAGGGAAGGACATCTTATGATTCTACCTACCACACTTGTAATATACCATGCAAAAAGAAAAGGAACGAACTACATTTATATGCAATAACATTGTGGAAACTAAAAATATAATATTGAGAAAATGAAGCTCAATGCAAGAAATGTTTACTATTTGAATTTGTATAAAGTTTAAGAATAAACAAATGTATGTTAGAACATTCAGAAAGGCATATTTGATGCAAAAACTGTCAGTAAAAGCAAAGATATAATTATAAAAATCCTGATAATAATTAACAGTGCACAAGTTGGGGGTGTTCTGTCATGCTATAGGAAATTTCTAATTACTAATCTGAGTTTGGCTACATTGTTATTGGCCTTTACAAAATGATACTTAGTTTTGTGCCTTTACAAAATGATATTTAAGTTTTGTGCCCTTTTCTTTGTTTCTTATGTTCCACACACACAAAAACAGCTTAAAAATAAACAGACAAAAATCCTTGAGTACAGTTTATCCTGTTCCATTATTTTCAAGTTCTTTACTTATTAACTATAAGACTATATACTAGTCTCACTTGGTGGTGGAATTACAACAGTAAATTAATAAAGAAAAAAAAATGTACAGGTGAAATTTACAGTCTAGTGGATAAGATGCTTACAGTTTTCTCCCTTAATTTAACTCTGAGTTTAGAGTACTAGCTCTAAAATAATCACAGTAAAATAACTACAGGTTGAAGTATTAGTTTTATTCCAGTACTACCTGACATTACTTTTCCATAATAGTATCTCACCAAAATTCAGAGATTGATGTGATCAAAGCTGAAGAACTTTAATTGAAAAGATCTGGAGTTCCACAGCAGGTGGGGTGGGGGAGGTAAGGGTTGTGGGGGGGTGCTATAGAGAAGGGGTAAACAGTGCAAATCTCTTGGGTAGTACTGAAGGCAGAGGAAATTGATCATTGCAGACATTAGAAGGGTCCCAAACAAAAATCTCTACTTATCATATTTTTGTCTTCACTGGATATCCAGGCAACCTTACCACAACTTTAATTAAAAAAAAAAAAAAAGATAGAGGGAAAAATATCTCTTTTTCCCCAAGTACCTGTATTGTCATGTTAAAAGAAAAAAGAATCACGGAGTGTTTACTGGATCACCCTGTAAGGACCTATTTAGATGTCTATGCCACCATCTTGTTTACTCAGGAAAAAAAAACAGCTCCTAGAAAATGAAGGTGAGCCAGACTGGGGGAGACGCCAGCCCAATCAGTTACCCCCCTTAATATTCCTCTGGAGAGGTGTATAGATGCAAATTAAGAATGGGCAGCCAGTTCCCGTACTTAGGACCAGGTGGGAACACCCAATCAGCTAATCCCCTTAACCTCCCAGCCCCTGACCAATGGAGAGCCCCTGGAAAACCACTCTATGGGGATTATGAATTTAACAGTTTAAATGTATTCATCATCACAGCAGAGTGAAAGAATTAACTCAGGCAAGCTATGTGAGTCAGTCAGCTCGGAGTGTGGTTTTCCCCTATAAAAGGTAGCCTGTAAGAATAGGCATGGCCACTCACTCTCTTGGGAAGTGACCCTGACCCGGGCCAGTGTAATTCTGGAGGCTTGGCACGAAATAAAGCTTTGCCTGACTTTCACTTTTGTATCAGCCTCGTTCCTTTGACCATTGACCTTTTTACACCCTAAATCTTGATGTTTTAAAATACTGAAAAACTTTCATTTTTGAATATAAAATTTATAATAAAAAGCTACATTTCTCTCAGAAAAACAGTTTGCAAAAAGCATTGGCTGCTGAGAACTACCAAAAAAACCCCACACCACAGGATTTAAATGTTACTTTGAGGCTATTGAAATGGGTAGCTACTGAATTTTTAAGAAAGTTTTATTTCATTTTTTTTTTAATGAGAGAGAATGAATACAAAGGAATTTATCTTGGAATTTACTGGAACAATCTTGTTTTCTCATAGTTTACTGGCTCAAAGAATTCTCATGTACCTGTCATATGGGCATTTGCTACATATATCACCAAATGTATGTATATTCATATACATACACACACACACACATATATATATATATATATATATATATATATATATAGAGAGAGAGAGAGAGAGAGAGAGAGAGGGAGATTACACATATATGCTACTTTTACATCATATCATACACAAAATATAGACACACATATATACTATGCAGTATTAAATATTGATATCATTTAATTAGTTTGCTTATTTAATATGTATTTATGCCACATAGTGTGATGCATACAGAGAATGCTGCTATAATTAAAATGATCATGACCCTTACCCTTATTAAAAAAGAGAGCAAATAAACAGATGATAAATAAACAATGAAGTAGCTACCTCTGGATTACAGTTAAGAGGTAGAAATACAGAATTGTATTAATTTATAGAATCTCTATGAAGAAAACAAATTGAAACTCAGAAAATGGATTATCACAAAAATGTTCATCTCTGGACAAGTTGTAATGACAAAAAAAGAGAGCAACAACTCAGATGTTAGTATAATATTATATAATAAAGTACATCAATTATCCAAAGCACTGTTGTTACCTCAAATTATGTTATATAGAATTTGAGTAAAATGCCAAATGTATATATTTACCTCAATAAACTGCCTAGAAATATATAAATGTTATCAAAGTTACTATCAATTGTCATGTACAAACATCAAGAAAATGTAACATTATGATACACTGACATCCTGTGAAAGATACAAATAGATACAGAGGATTTTTTTTTAAATGTCTCTTTAGAAACACTCATGATACTATTACCTATCTTGGCTAAAAATACAAGTAGGAAAACTGATCACATAATCTGTTGCTTCTCAATCCCTTTCAACATCTTCCTGCATGCACCATCAGCTTCCCAGTAAGTAACAGCTAAAACCTCCTAAGACAGCCTCTATCCCCAAACCTTTTTACCTTCTTTCACCTGGATATTCTCCACATTGCAGATTCTCTTTTTAAGATTTATTTTATTTATTTGAGGGAGAGAGACAGAGAGCGGGAGTGGGGAGGGAAGGGACAGAAGAAGAGAATCTCGAGCAGACTCCCCGCTTAGCCCAGAGCCCAAGCATTCAATCTCAGGACTCTGAATCATGACCCTGAGATAACAACCTGAGTCAAAATCAAGAGTTCCATGTTCAGGTGACTAAGTCACCCAGGTGCCCTTCCACATTGTGGACTTCTATGGTCTACCTTAAATGAAAATATAATCTTGTTATTCTCTAATAGTGGCATCAGGTGTTATTGTTTTTCCATTCTCCACTCACACTCTCCGATTTCTTATTATTAACTAAGAGTTGCCCTTTGCTTCTACATGAATAGCATAATGTTAGAAAAACTGCTTATAGGAGCACCTGGGTGGCTCTGTTGATTAAGTGGCTGCCTTCAGCTCAGATCATGAGCCCAGGGTCCTGGGATCGAGCCTGGAATCTGGCTCCTGCTCCACGGGAGTCTGCTTCTCCCTCTCACTCTCCCTGTGTTCTCCCCCGCCCCTCTCTCTCAAATAAATAAATAAATAAAATCTTAAAAAAAGAAAAAAAAGAAACACTGATTGTATATTCCTCCACTACTTTACTTGACATCAAGGGGTTGATTTGACTGGTCCAAATTAATCCTATTTACCTTATCATAACCACTAGTTCCCTAAACCTAAGATTTGGCTTATCAACACATTTCCCTGGTATAAACAGTCTCAGAAGATAGAACCACATTCAGGACAGTGGGCTATGAGAGATTTTTTTTTTTTATAGGCTTTAGGAAAGGAAGTTTTGTTGAGGCTATAAAAAAGTCACTAGGTGAGACAGTCTTATTCTGAATATTGTGGAATGCTGGAGCCATTTATTCACCATAAGAAAATCCAGAATCATGAAGAAATCCACACAGAGAGGAGAATATACAAAATGGAGTCTTGGGGAAACTACTAGAGAGACTAGGTCAAATCATTCCCGAAACCCTTTCAATCTCTGGACTTGTATTTCCACCAGTCCATATGTTTCTATGGTTTTGTTTATTTCAATGGAGTTGCCAGTTTCCTACATGTAATAGCATCTAAACTAACTAATAACCCTTTCATGACTTCCTTTTGATTTTAAACAAAAATCTAATAGATGGTACTTCAACGTGCTTTGTTTGTAGTTCCCCAAACTTTCCAAGCTTTCTGTCAACTTAAGGCTTTTTTCAAATGACACTACCTTGAAATAGAACTCCCTTCCTGATTGGTCTATTCTTGATTGAGTCCCATCTGACCTTCCAGTTCCATCTAAGATGTGTCCTTTCAATGTCTCAATTAACTCCGACCTTTTCTACACACTTCCATGGTATGGGAAGCTAAGCTCCTTCTTATGAAAACACTAAAGAATGCGATCACATAGACCTATGTTTTTATTCTATAATCTCCTGCAATGGTCTTACACTAAGCACTTTCATCATCAACCTAGTATCCCTTGCTCTAAGTACTGAGGCTAGAATATTATAGCATCTGAATAAATAATAGCAAGAGAAAATATATGTAAATGAATGAGTGGTTTATATGCACATTACAAATTGAATTTTTTCAATTGTTGAAGTTTGAATCTATAAACCTATGTTATGGTTAGTTAATTGGATTCAGAAGGATAATTGGTTCTTTCATACAGTTTTATATACTCTGCTCTCTCCATGCTGGGTGATGCTTGGAGACTGTTGCAACATTCCATTCTCAGCCTTTTGCTAATTTATGTATCCAATGGCAAGATGAGTGCTCCAAAATTTTTAGGACAGTCACCAAGATTGTGTGCTGACAGATGTTCAGGAAGATGTCACCACTAATATCTCTCAAATTTTCAATAGTGATGGGTAAGTACTCAAAATGCAAAATAAGTTGTGCATATAAATAATTTATAAATATGTATGTGATTTATCTCAGTCATCTTGAGATAACACTTATTCCTTTTGCAATAAGTCCTTTCATGGAGTGAAATTCTATGCTACAGGTTGATTTGTAAATGTTTATGAGGGCAACAATGGAGTAAGCTGAGTAGAATATAGCAATGAGAAGTAGGCATTTCTGAATAGGAATTATTCTTTAGAATTTGCACAGTTGGGGTGCCTGGGTGGCTCAGTTGGTTAAGCGACTGCCTTCAGCTCAGGTCATGATCCTGGAGACCCAGGATCGAGTCCCACATCGGGCTTTCTGCTCGACGGGAAGCCTGCTTCTCCTCTCCCTCTCTCAGTCCCTCTGCTTGTGTTCCCTCTCTAGCTGTGTTTCTCTCTGTCAAATAAATAAATAAAATATTTTAAAAAAAGAAGAATTTGCACAGTGTGTAGCCTTAGACATATGCTTATTTCTTCTTCTAAAATATGAGTTTGTGATTATAGAATTTTTCTAAGCACTAGAAATAATCCATATAAAATATTTAGGAAAGTTCCTTCTACATAATAAACTTTTGTGATTATTTTTATTGTTGCTGTTATTATTAAAAGATTACCAGTTAAAAATGGCTGTCATCTTACAATCTTTAATATAATCCTTCTATATGCTAACCAAACATTTCAGCTGTCAAACTGAAATCAAAATTTATCCTTGTTTTATTTCAGCTCCTTGGAAAATGTCTGAGGTTAGGAGCTGAGGGAGTAAGCAAATTATTAGAAAGTGTAAAGATAGGGTGAGGTGTGGCTGTGAGGGAAGAGGCAGACTGAAGAGGAACAGGGGAAGACACTAGCATTAAGGCAGCTTTGCCATGTATTTTACTTCTTTTTCACATAACATCCTTTTAGGCAGGAATTATAACTATTTTACAGATGAAAAAATTGAGTCTAAAGTAATTAACTTTCCTTAGATCATACAACTTGTGCCAAAGGAATGAATTAAACCTGGATCTTTACAAACCCCTAAAGCTGTGATTTTCATACATTTGTCTTCAAACGAAATATTGGGCATCATTGTTCATTAAACATTCATGGCAAGTGAAGACAAATGTAACAAATGTTAATGGCTTATCAAAAGCTAAAATGGGAAAGAAATGCTAGTAATCATCTTGACTAACTCCCATCTTATGTAAAACTAATACAATTTAGTGAAAATAAATTTAATTAAGAGCAGACTTTTCACGAATGTGTCATATAAAGTCAAGAAAACTCATGAAATAATTACTTCTTCAAATCATAATATAAAATAATAAAGCAAATGTAAAGCAATAATGTAAATAGTAAATTCTAAAGAAAAGTCAGAAAGGAAATGCATAAAAATGAAGGAGTTAGTGGACTAACATAATAATGATTTTCCTTTCAACATTTATGTATCATTCTTTTTTAAATTTATGTACTATTGGGATATTTCTGCCAAGATACAAAATAAAATAGAAAATAAAGATATTCAATGTTCTAAAATTTAAAAGAAGAAAGAAAGAAAAAAAGAAGAAAAAGAAAACCTCCAAGACAAATAAAATTTTCAGAGAAAAAAATTATCTAGATCTTATATGGCAGTGTATTTGCTACAGGTGTCACGAAAGATAGCGCTTTGTGGGGGGGGTCTTAATTTTTCCATCACTTCTTTCACTCATTCTAAAATAATGAAAGATAAACTTGTTCAGAATATTTCCTATCCTTATTCTACATAACATTGAAACTTGCAGCTATTTCCAAAATCTTCTTTCATTTACTTATGTGTGCATTTCACGATTATTGATTCTTCTATGTACTCAGCACAGTCCTAGGTTCTGTTAGGAACAAAATACAAGTATAATCTTGAACTCCATTCCAAGAGCCCATAAGCTCATTAGAGCTGATACCTAATGTGCCAAAGGACAAAAACACATTTGCCTTCTGGGTCATTAGATAAGAGAATATTTCAAGTGCTGAAAGGGATAGTGTAGAGAATCCCTGTATCTATTATTTCTGACTTAGAAATTGACATTATCTTGGGCTAGCATTTTCAAAAAGTCATCACAAAAGTGAGGTCGCTTGAACTGGATCTTGAAAAACAAGCTAGTTATACTAAAAGGAATATTAATACTTCCTTAACCAAAACAATAAGAGCTTCATAATCTTTATTCTATAGAACTGTAAACCTAGCAGTGACCTCTCTGCAACTTTATTCCAAAATGAATTATTCAATTTATCATACTGTCAGCCAACCGGTAAGCCATTTAGTCACTACTTTATTCAACACATATTATTGGCACTAGCTTTATTTAGGGCATTATGCTAGGGAATAAGGACACAGTGTTGGGTTAAAAATACTAGTTTCTGTCTTAATGAAGCTGATAGTCTATCAGGAAATATATGATTGAAACAGATTAGCCCAAACCATAACTTCCAATAGTGATAAGGATTAGGGATGAGAAAAATAGGTTGATAACATACATATTAGAAGAAAATCCCAGCCCCTCAGCACAAAACACAGAAGGCTACACATTCCACAACTTCAGGGACAACTTCCACAAAAATTGCAGTGTGATGGTAATGGAACTTTATTTTACTTTAATAGGAATTTACCTTTAGGAATGACATAGTCAGCTATGGATTGACAAGAGATGCTCTGGCTAAAGTATGAATAATGCATTTGGGGCTGAGAACAAGGGTTGGTATGGAAAGGAAAATGGCTTTTCTCAGTGGTCTATGGGATAAATAAAAATGGTGATGGAAATGGAGTCAGAGAGAAGTAGATGAATACATTTAAAAGAACTAATAGTGTTTATTACAGGTTGTGTATGAGGGCTTTAAAGGAGGAAGCAAAGTTCTGAGGTGTTATTTATTAACAAGGCCAATATTAAAGAAAAAAATGGTGGGTATATTCAAGAATTTTTCTTTATACTTTGTAAGGTTTACCATGAAACTCTTAAGTGGAAATGTTGATTAGGCATTTGGATATATGGATAGAAACACACAAAATGGGCTGGAAAATTTTTTCTGGGATTCTTTGTTGTGAATGTTTAAGATATCCTAAAAGGAAGTGATATTGACAATGGAAACTAGGATTACTTTCATGGATTGAAGCAGCAACTTCCCCCAAATCACACTAGTTAGGTGAACTTCAGTGTTACGGCATTAGCTTGACTCCTAAATTCACATTCACTAACACTAGGGCTGATGAGGAAACCTTTCCCTATCCTCTGCCTTTAGCTTTTGGCTCCTGGTAGAGCAGTAGGGAAGGCTTCTGGCACAATCATGGCCATCACTCAATATCAAGTTCCTTACTTTTCCCTCAGGAAGTCAGTGGCGGAGGTTGATGAATTTTTACAGGTGTTTTTTGTTTTTGTTTTTTGTTTGTTTGTTTAACTCAAGAAAACTTCAATGATCTACTGCTCTCTGGCTCCTAGCATTTTGATTTTGTTTATTTGCAATGGTAAATCAAGAGCCACCATGGAGCAGGGAAAGGAACAGATATTCAATAAACGGAGAAGCCAATTTTAAATTGTGGTTCTACTGGTTTTGGATGAGTCATTCCATCAGTCTTACTCATCTATCTTGTGAACATTAAATATGGAAATGCATGTAAGTATGCCCAGCATGTATTAGGTGCACAATAACTGTTACTTTCCATTTTTCTGCCCTGCAATGAACAGTTCTTACTGTTTTATTTCCTTCATTTCTGATCATTGTCTTCCTTTCCTCTCAGTCCTAGTGTCTATTTCTCCAGCGTGGTACATTCTCTGCATCTAATTCTAGCTGATTTTAGGTTGGGGAAAATCTACTGTGGGATTAGTGTATGCACACAGATTGCTGCTTGTTTACCATGTTAAGAGATATAATTACAGTGTACAGAGAATTTGGGAGGATTTAGTGATCAAACCTTATTTAAGAAAATAGAGTGAAATCATGGCAGTATGTGATTACAAAGGAATAAGGGGGTTCTAGAAGGCCTTGCACTAATAATACTGCATAATAGTACAGACACTTTTGCTTATCCAAATGCCTCATGATTTTGTTGATAACTTAAAATAATGTTATGAAGTACAAAGGGATGATATGACTGTCATTTTAATGATAAGAAAAAAAGGCTCAGAGAATTAACAGACTTAGATGTTACACATGGTGGTTCCTGAATTCCAGGCCAGGCTTTTATTAAACTAGCTATTTCTACAAATTAGGTACATTCTCCAAGATGTTTGGTCTTGTTGGTAAGAAAGGAATAGGACTTTTTTATTTGTTCCATGCTTAAAAGCATGAGACTGTATATCTTATATAGCATAAAGAGATAATTGGCAGAACTGGGATAAGAATTCTGTTCTCTTATTCAAAGCATATTAGTACATCACTTTGTTCCAGGTACATTTTTGGGCCTGGATGCACAGGAATAGTAATTTGGTTCAAATAAAATATCTGAGAGGCTGCATGGGAAAGACAGACGAGAACAAAGAAGAAAGCTGTCAAGTTTTAAAATATCCTTATGGTCCCTACGAGTGTATGAACAGATAATCAAGATACTGTGTCAGGAGGATGAAAGTTCCAAGGGAAAGGCCAGAGCACATTTATAAATTACAGTGGATAAAATATAAGAGTGGCCCCAAAAGCAGTTTTAAGGGAGCTGAGATTGGTGTCTAGAAGTTGAGTATATATGGCTTTTTTAATAACTCAGATTGATTACAAAGAATAGTGGGAATGGCTAGGAGGGAGTTTGTAGAAATGTGGTAGAAGGGTCATGTAAATCCTTGACTAGATGCGGAGGGATTACAGGCTAAACCCCAGTGTTCTGTATTGCTCAAGAGGTAAATATTGATGCCATTCTCCAGGGTGTTCTCAGCAGGCACTGCTTTAGCAACTTCTCACTATACATCCATTCAAAACACATCAGCAACTCTTCTTTTCTCAAGTTTGGCCTACTAGAGTCAGCTGAGTGACCTAGTTAGGGTAAAATTTAGAGGCCAAGAAGCTGGTCAGCATGTCAGTTCACCTAGGTGATGACATTTATCCTTTTGTTTTGTTTTGAGTACCTGCTATACATCAGAAAAAGATATTCCACTTCAGACTCAATAAAAACATGAAAAATTATTTGAGAAACATGAATGGATGAAGTTATGATAGGAATAAAATGATAAAAAAATATTTTCCCCATCTCCTGAGCAACTGTCATAATAATAGAGGATATATACGCTTTTCTCACATATTTCTTTTGGTTAATAAACCAACAAAAATTAGGAAATTTGAGTCTAGTTAAAAGACATTTTATACATATATAATGATATAATATATATGTATATATAATGTTATATATAATATATAAAATATTATATAAAATATATATATAAATATATGAAAACAAATTCTCTAAGGCTTCTTCAGATGCAAATTTATCCCTAAAATGAATGCATGAAAGGATTTAGCTGTGCCTGGGAAAGTCAGGGAAGACCTCATAAAATGTAGGCTTCAAATAAATGCTTGAAGAATGAGCAGGAATTTTCTGAATTATAAATGCATGTTTTTCGCATATTACAGAAAAAGAGAAGATTTGTCAGATTGTCTAAGAAACACAAGTTCAGTATTTCTGGAGACTGGAACCATAGTTACATTGGTAGAAGAAAAATATTAACAGGCGAACAGGATAAACCAAGACATGAAAGTCTTTGAATGTGTGGAAATACACTTAAATTATGTCTTAGGGAAGCCATAGGGAGATTTTCATGAAATTTTTTGAAAATTTTCATGAAATTAAAAAAAAAATTAAAAACATGAACAACATTAAAAGTGTCTCAAAAAGTGCTTTTTATGGTGCTGAAAACAGATTAGTTTTGGGATACAGAGAGCATCACTGAGACAAAGGATGAGGTTAAGGAATCTTTTACACTAACTCTAAGAAAATAAAGATAAGTGCCTGAACTGGAAACCTGGCCATGAACCTTCAAAGCAGAAAATGTATTAGGTGGGCACAGACTGACTGGAATGATTTCCTTTGGTCTCTCTTGGGAAATAGAGAGATAATACCATCCAATAGAGCCATGGTACCTGAGGCAGGTGTGAGTAAGAGATGAAGTATTTGGATTTGTAGCTGTTTGGTTATCAGCTGGACCTCCTTTATTTTTTAGGACTCTAATTCAAAAATTAAGTTCTAGAGTGAAGAGGTCATTGAAAGAGGAAACTAGATTATTTACTATTGATAATTCTCATTTTAGTTTAAAGGCAATCAATTCATCAACTTAAGTGTAATTTAAATTGCTTTCCTAAATTATTAGGATATTATTGTTATTGCAAAAGCTCTGTTGCATGATGTTGGTAATCACATTTTGTCAAAAAAAAGACTACATTTTCTCTATCACTATTATACAAACACCTTCATTTCATGGAATTATTACATATTATTATTGTTAATTACTATAGGAGGTTATTCAAGATATAGGTGGGCCATACATCTCCAGCTGTCAGGGAAGAAAAACATAAATAAAATTCTTGTCTTAAAGTCCCTTATGTAGATCAAATGTCATAATGTGGAGCCCCTGGGTGGTTCAGTCAGTTAGGCATCTTATTTCTGTTTTTTCTTTCTTTCTTTCTTTCTTTCTTTTTTTTTTTAAGGTTTTGTTTATTTATTCTACAGAGAGAGATATGGTGAGAGAACCCAAGCAGGTGGAGTAGGAGAGGGAGAAGCAGGCTCCCTGCTGAGCAAGGAGCTCAGTGTGGAGCTCCATATGGGGCTTGATGTGGGGCTTGATCCGAGGTCTCTGGGATCATGACTTGAGCCAAAGGCAGATACTTAATGACTGAGCAATCCAGGCACCTCAAGCATCCTACTTCTGATTTTGACTAAAGTCATGATCTCAGGGTCCCACAATTGAACTCTGCATTGGGCTTCACACTCAGCGGGTAGTTTGAGATTCTTACTTTTTCCCTCCTGTCTCTCTGCACCCCTCCCCTTCATTCTCTCTCTTTATAAAAATAAATAAAACAATAAAAATGTCATAATGTTCTGGAGATGTCTTAAAAAGCAGGCATGAGAGGAAAAGTTACTGAGATAACATAAAGCTTAAGAAGCTTAAATTTCAAGGCCCCCTCACTTACCTGAGCCCTTTTACCAAAAGTCTTAGCAATGTGTTCATCACTTGGTCATTAGTTGTAAAGTTTGACCAAGTATAGTATTACAACCACAATCAGTTAAAAATGGACACTCACCCAAGTGACGTCCCCCATCATACTTATTCTCCTATCAGGTGGATGGGGCTTTTGTCATTAAAGGGTGAATTAAAGTGCAGTTTACATGAAATTCAGAGACTGGGGTGCCTGGGTGGCTCAGTTGGTTGAGCGACTGCCTTCAGCTCAGGTCATGATCCTGGAGACCCAGGATCGAGCCCCCCCATCCTGCCAAGCAGAAAGCCTGCTTCTCCCTCTCTCAGTCCCTCTGCTTGTGTTCCCTCTATAGCTGTGTTTCTCTCTGTCAAATAAATAAATAAAATCTTTAAAAAAAAAAAGAAATTCAGAGACCAAAGAAGACAATATAAGAAGCATAATATGCCAGACAATAAGACATCAACAACCAATTTGTTAACAAGCAATTCAAAGAATATTTAGTCACTGAAAGAAAATTTGAAATGTCCAAAACTCTCAGAGCTCATCTGTGAATGAATTCCCCAAATTTGACAAGGATCCTCAAAATTTAATTACTAATCAATAATGACTGTGAAGTGGAAAGACATAAATGATAATGAATGAACCAATGAATGAATATGAAAACCACAATAAAGAAATGACTACATTTATTTTCTGTACAAATAATAGTGAAAAATTATTGTCATATGAAGAGGTAATTCTGTAGTCAATAATGCAGGAAGGAGAGAAGTAACAAAGAGCATGGTCAGGCTAAAAATATTATATTATATTATGACCTTTAAAATTATTGGTAGCATTTGTCAGCTAAAGATTTACAGTTTGTCATTATTACTCAGTACAAATAAATATTGTTTCATAACTGTGTTATTATTCTGTATTAAAAAGATATAAGCTTCAGGCCACACAAAACACTGTAATACTCCTCTTAAGATCCTGGCACCCCACAGAAAACTGTACAAAAAATTACTTAGGAAGTGCTGATGGCTGAGTAAGTGAGGGTGAGGACCTAGTGACTAAATGTTAAACTAAGTGATGAAAGAGAGGGAACATAGTATCCTCATCCTGTTGTTAAGAGTAAGGCAAAATCAATTCAGGGAAAGGGAAATCTTAAAAAAATATATACTCAGCTTTATTAGTGAATTTTTGACTCTTTATGTTTGTCACAAATAGCTTCATAAACTACTTGGCACAGAAGTTGACAGATAAGAAGACCTCAGAGAAAGAGGAAACTGATTTGTGTCAGACAAAAGGCAAAAACATGTCACCTTTGCTCCTAATCCTGAGAGGGAATCAAGAGAGGTGAAAAACCTAAAGGAGAAGAATAAGGGAAATAATAGGGAAGAGAAATGTGTGTAGTTAGGAGGGGATGGTAGAGAGAAATTGATTAGGTGAGAAATGACAGCAAAATTCTCCTGCAGTATGGATGCTGAAGACTATTTTAAGAATGGTGGAAAACTCTGTTTTATTTGAGTAATATATTGTTGGCATTCAACCCAATTCGAACCTGACTGAAATGCCAATGAAATCTACTCTACTCAAAATGCATAATATGATATTTTTTCTTTTTAACTAAACAAATGGCTGAATTTTACATGTATACCAGAACAGAGAACTCTGCAAGGAAGCAGAAACCTGGGAGGAAGAAGAGGACATGAGACTATATGAAATTTGAGGATTTGGAGAAATGGTGGAGCAGGCTATGGACCTCTGCAGTCATTGAACTGAAGGGTTTCAGACTTGCTGCCCAGATATTCAAAAGCAGAGAACTGGGGTATCACATGTCTATGCTATCTTCCTCCTTAACAGAGGAAAAATAGAGAAAGCAAGAAAATAAACAAAAAACAACAACAAAACAAAGGAAGAAGGAAGAGAGGTATAAAAAAATGATAGAATAAAGGAATAAATGATATAGAAAAAAGAAATAAGTTACTACAGGGAAGAAAGAAGAGAAGAAAGTGTTCATCTCCAAGTGAATTTCTCACAAGTATCTCAAATTCAACAGACCAGTCTTCATTCATCTACTGACAAGTCAACTTCTAGAACCTCTATCCTCAGTTCAGGGTAGCCACCTTTCAGTGGGGCCTTTCAGGGCCAAAGGACAAAGTATATGGTTACAGGGACTTTAAAGGAATAATTCATGTTTAAGAATGAAAGTGAAATTTTTTTGAAACAGCACTATGTCTAACTTAGTTTAATGCAGGAGGGAAAAATCAGCAACCTCCACATAAAAGACCAAAGGAGTGGAAGAGGACTTATTTTAGAAAATCTAGTAGAAGGATAATATTATGAGTAAGATACAGGTGTGGAGAGAAATATTTATGATACTAGAATTTTCAGAGGGCACTGAGACAGTAAGTAGCTATGGGATATGGGAAACGTGCATTTTTTGAAAGATGACTCTGACAATGTGTAAGATGGCTTGAAATTGAGGTTGGCGTTATAAGACTTTAGAAATCATTTAACTGGGAATGATGAAAGTCTGAAAAACATCAAGGATGGGGTGAAGGCATGAAGAGGAATATAATTGAGATTTTAAATATCAAGATAACTGAAATCTGGGACTAGTTTTCTAGGGAAATCGAGTGAAGAGGAAAAGTTAGGAATTATTTTTAAATACGTGGCTTGATCACCTTTTCCATTTTTATAACCATTCTTTGCAAAAAGATAAAGACAGAACAAGTCAAAAAGAAGAGAAACTTTGACAAGCCACAATTCCCTCAATGATTGAAGAATGTCCACGGAATCTTTTCTACACCATAGTTCCTGGTCTTCTTCACTCCACTGGTTGTTGCTTCTACTCCATTTCAGCAACTACCTCTATGATCACATTCTAAATGTTGCTAATATGCTAAAGTGTGCCATTTCTAACATCTCTGACCTCACTAAACACTCTCAGTTTACAGTGTTCAATAATTTATGTGATCTCAGCTTATTTTACCGTACCTACAGATCAGGCATCTGATACCTGATATGACACTAAAAGCAGCATTCTCCAAACCTTTCTAGGTTCTGTAAGAATTCTGTAAGAATTTATGATTTTTCAATTTAAAGTGAGATTTTTCCATGAGAAAATAAAATCCCAGAAAGTAGGCAAGTTACCTATCTATACTTTAGGAAGTGGCTGACATATTCAAGACAAACAAGAGTTGTCAGTGTTGTTTGATTATAAAACCGTATTCAAAAAAAAAAAAATCCAGGGGCTAAAAATTTTTTAATACAAGGATCCATTTAATTACTCTTTTTTCTTCTTTCTGTTTCTCTTTGAATAAATCACTGACTGCTTACCTCATTTGTGTTGTACGTTAAAGGTCTATGATGCTACCTTGTGTATCCAAGAGCTTTTGTTGAAATTCAGTGGAATACTTTGAGGAATCTAAAAAAGCATAAGAGATATTATGAGAAATGAACATAAGTTTGAATGGCCAAAAAATATGTATATGTTTGTTTTTACTGTTTATTGCAAGTACACAAATGCATTCATTAATCCTTTTTTACAGTGATACATAATTCAGACCTCTGATTTATTTGCATTAGATCTGGAAGCACAAATTTCTTTTTCATTTACACTGCAACGTGTATTTGTAAGTACAAATCAGTAATATGTGTGTTGATTTCTATAGTCTCTAGAAACTGGAATTTCTGATATTTCCAGTCCAAAACTTTTATTTTTTAAGATTTTTATTTATTTGACAGAGAGAAACACAGCCAGAGAGGGAACACAAGCAGGGGGAATGAGAGAGGGAGAAGCAGGCTTCCTGCCGAGCAGGGAGCCCGATGTGGGTCTCCAGGATCATGACCTGAGCCAAAGGCAGTTGCTTTTAACCAACTGAGCCACCCAGGCGCCCCCTCAGTCCAAAACTTTTTAATTCACAGTAGTTCACATTAATGTTGGACTTGCTGTAGGTTTTTTTTTTTTTTCCTTAAGACATCTAATGCCTTTAGGAAAAAGTTAGCTCTCTAACTTTCTGAGGTATTCATTTATAGCACTCAGAATGGAGAGCAATGGAAATAGCAGAATGGAGACCCAGCTAGCGGCAACATGCCTTAATTCTTATAGTGCCAGAAATTCTTGCCTGTTTGGCTGCCTTTCTAACTTATGACCTACAGCAAATTTTTAAGATACCTATGAAAATGATTTTTCCAGATCACCCATACTTGTGCATAATCAAATAGAATTCATCTCAACTGATCTAGGAACATGAAATCAAATTGTGCTTTGAGTTACCCTTTGGGAACAGTGGTATGTTCTTATATGCAAAGAAAAATACACATATAAGTACATAAGAATGAATCCTACAAACATTTGCAATTTATAAGGATCTTTCATGTGCAATATCTCCTTAAAGTCTCAAAACAAGTTTTTGAGTTAGGTTGGAATTGTGTTTCCTTTCAAAAGACTCACTTAAAATAATTTGAATATATAGTAGGGTACAACTACAGATGTTAACCATTATCACTATATGTGTTTGAGACTGAGGAAAATCTGTCAGTAAACAGTTCTTCTAAAATGCTGGCATAGTCCTCTAGATTAATGTGAATACTGAAATCAGGGTAGGTGATTTTATATTGCATAATACAATATTATGCCATGGTATTGATGGATTTGTGATTATTGTTAGTTGTCTGTCTTTTCTATTTTTCATTCTTTGGAGTATACTTTAAGCAAAAAAGCCTGAAATGAATACAAAAATGCTGTACTTGCTGGTGTTAAGGAAAGATAGTGTGAATACTGAGACCAGACAAATCTGGATATAAATCTCCATAGTATCACTTAACTAGGTCTGTGTTCTTGAAAAACTTGCCTTCTCTTTTCTCTGAGATTCCATTTCTTCATTCTTAAAATGGCAACAGTGATACTTTCCATCCTAGCCTGGTTATGAAAATAAAATGAAATAGCATGTATAAAGTGGCAAACACCAGGTTTTGAAATATTCTTCTTTCTCATCTCCACACTCCTGAATGCAGCAGGGGTGAAACTCACAGGGCATTCTAAGTACACATCTAACATTTCTTCCCCATATCACACTAAACAACTACACAACTCTGTTATGCATAGAAAATCAAAAAACAGTTCAAATTTCAAGAAGAAGCTATGTAGTACAGGGCTAAAAATATAATTAACATCATTCAAATAACATTACTTATCCAAATGAATTGCAAAAAACATGCACTATTTGGACAGAGTCTATAATACTACAACTTAATCTAAGCCTATATGGAACTATAATGAAGCATTTCATTGTAATAATTCATCTAGATCTGCTTTCTTCTCATGAAGGCAGTGGGTCAATATTTTTTGACACTGTATAATCTAATTCAACAATTAGTTAAATTTTAATAAAGCAAATATGTCAATTGTGCCCAGTTCAACTGACTTTATGTGAAACAATCAGAAATTTTATAGTAACTTTGACCCACTGAAGTCTGATATTTGGACAGAAACTGATCAAGAATAATAGTTATGTTTATATAAGAGGTTAAAATGTGTATGTATTGTAAAAAAGGCAAAAATACCAACTAATATTTGAAATAATATATGAAATGATGAGCTCATTTTAAATATTTGAGAATACTGAAAAACTCAGGAAGTCTGCTCTTCCCATGGTTCTAATATGCATGCATGCCACTTAACAATAGTTTAAAAATGCCAATCCCTAGCAATATAGTTCAAATTTCAGTTACCATGGCATAAACAGTGAGTAAATAACTAGACAAAGTACAAACTTCGCTGATACAGCTCTTAGTTCACAAATTGCTATTTTATAAATAACAGATGTAGACTGTGATGAGTGACCAATCACACCATCTTTTTAAAGTTTGTTGGTATTGGTCATGCACATTTGTTAGTTTACATGGTGACAGCAAAGTGTAGACTTATTTTGCCTCCTTGTTTCAAAGGCATAAGCCCATGTGACATTCTACCGATGAAGGAGGACATTGGTAAACAAAGGCAAAAATGAAAAGTGATAATGAGGCAAGTGAAATCTGAATTGACTATACATGGAATTAATAGAAGAAATAGCTGATTGTGGGAAAGTTGACATTGCTGACATTCAAAGACTTTATATGCATCTAGAGGACCTGAATTAATGCCAGCTTATCCGTGTAGATGAACAAAGTGGTTGTGACAGGAAAAAAGACATCCCAGGGAACCTGAAAAAGTGATCATGTAAGAAAGAAAGGGAGAGAGAAAAGTGAAAGGAAGGAAGGAAGGAAGGAAGGAAGGAAGGAAGAAAGAAAAAAAAGAAGGAAGGAAGATTATCGAGGAATAGGGGCTCCTGGGTGGCTTTGTCATTAAGTATTTGCCTTCAGCTCAGGTCATGATCATAGGGTCCTGGGATCAAGCCCCACATCAGGCTCCCTCTTCGGAAGGAGTCTGCTTCTCCTTCTGCCTTTCCCCTTGGCTTATGCACGCTCTCTTTCTCTCTCTTTCATTCTTTCTTTTTTTTTTTAATTTTAATTTTAATTTTTTTTCAGTGTTCCAAGATTCATTGCCCATTCCCCACACCCAGTGCTCCACGCAGTAGGTGCCCTCAGTACCCACAATGAGGCTCTTTCATCCCCCCACCCTATCCCTCCAAGTCCCTCAGTTTGTTTCTATGTCCAAAGTCTCTCTTGCTTCGTTTCTCTCCCGGAATTACCCCATTTCCCATTTACTTTCCTTCTCTTACTGTCTTCTATATTACCCCTTATGCATCTTTCTTTTAAATAAATAAATAAAATCTTAAAAAATGATTATTGAGAAATATTTCATGACAATGAAAATACAAGGGGTACTGATATTAGAAGCTGATTCAAACTTATAAGAGTATGACAATTTGCCACAGACATCCAAGATGTGTGCTATCATTAGTTATACAAGCAGTATAATCTCAGTAAGATTGAAAAAATAAAGAACTCTAATTTTCACTGTAATTTTAAATTATAGTATATAAAATATTTTTTCCTATTTTTTCATTTTCTTACATATTTATATGTAATGACTTTTGGATATTTTGACAAAAATGTTATAGGTCATAGAATAATCAGAATATTTCCCATTGATTTTTACAATCCCTTTGTGTGATTTCAGGTTACATGGCCTATTTCATGGTTCTAAACTACTGGCCTAAGTGAGAATTTCTGCAATTAAAACATTCAAAAGTACAAAAATAAAGCTGTGCCTTGGTTTCACTTTTTATTTTTATTTATTGATTTAGAGAGAAACAGAAATATAAGGAGAGGAGGGGCAGGGGGAGAAGGACAGAAACTTTTTATATTTTTATTTTTATTTTTTTAGTGTTCCAAGACTCATTGTTTATGCACCCCACCCAGTGCTCCATGCAATATGTACCCTCCTTAATACCCACTACCAGGCTCACCCATCCCCTCATCCATCTCCCTTCCCAAACCCTTTGTTTCTCAGAGTTCATGGACTCTCATGCTTCATCTTCCCCTCCGATTTACCCCAATTTACTTTTCCTGTCCTCCCAATATCCTCCATGTTATTCCTTATGCTCCACAGGTAAGTGAAACCATATGATAATTGACTTTCTCTGCTTGACTTATTTCACTTAGCATAATCTGTTCATCATCATTAGCCATTAGGAGAATTCAAATCAAAACCATATTGAGATACCACTTTACACCAGTCAGAATGACCAAAATTAATAGGACGGGAAACAAGTAGTATTGGAGAGGATGTGGAGAAAGGGGAACCCTCTTACACTGTTGGTGGGAATGCAAATTGGTGCAACCACTTTGGAAAACAGTGTGGAGAGTCCTCAAAAAATTAAAAATAGAGCTACCCTATGACCCTTCAAATGCACTACTGGGTATGTACCCCAAAGATACAGATATAGTGAAAAGAAGGGCCATATGTACCCCAATGTTCATAGCAGCAATATCCACATTTGCCAAACTGTGGAAAGAGCCAAGATGCCCTTCAGCAGATGAATGAGACAGAGAGAATCTTAAAGAGGCTCCACACCCAGCATGGAGACTTGTGTGGGGCTTGATTTCACAACCCTGAGATCATAACCTGAGCTGAAATCAGGAGTCCGGTGCTTAACTGACTAAGCCACCCAGATGCCCCACTGGCTTCACTTTTTAAATAAAAAGATGACTAAATCTGGAGAATTCTGTTTTTTTTCTTTTGGGGTAGGGCATCATGAGAAATTTAAATGCATGCTTGAGCATTTTCAAATGTTTTAATTTTCTCCTGATTATCAAGTGGTTTAGAGGCAGGAATTAAAATGTAATTTTTTCCTTCTATTTAAAATAATTAAGGAGTTTAGAAATAGAGTAATAAACAAGTCTTTTATTTATGAAAATGGCTATTTTTATTTCAATACTTCTGGCAGCCCGAATTTAATGTTTTTAACAGTACATGAGTCCATGAGTGAAGCTAAATATGTAAGAAGATGAAAGCCTAGATAAATAAGGTAATCTGGAGTATTTCCTTCTCTTTACTCTAGGTCCATTGGTTAATATTTTCCTTGAATGCTACAAAAATAATAGACTCTGTGGTTTGCTTCAACTTTCCAGGGTCATATGTAGAGATAGCATTTTCCCTATTCCCTCCATCTCATGACTACATTTTCCCATTCTGGTTTTCCAGATTTTCTCCAGTGTCTGGGTCCCAAGGCTCAGTGGAATGCACTTATCTCTCTTTTTTAAAGCCATGGCAAAAATAGGGAAGAGGAAGAGATTAAAAGCCACATGAATTTTAAATAGTATTATCTAAGGAATTTCTGTGACTGATACCCTATGACTTCTAAAAGGAACTCAGAGACAATTTGACTTAAACAGAGTTCCTATGTTTTGAGTAGGCCAGACAAATATTGTTTGGTGACTGTTATCATGACTTAAGTCAAGGTAGAGTGATCAAATGGGACAACTCCCAACTTTAAGTGGCTCAACACATTAAAGTTTGCTTTTCACTGAACTTAGAATCCAGTGGATCCATGTTGACTGAGAGATGCTGGGAAGGAATCCGGTAACATATAATCATTGAAAGTCTTAGAGCCCTTCAATCTGGAGGTTACTGTCCTGTGTAATCAGGTTGATGGACCAAAAAAAGGGAAGGCATACCTGCTTTTTACTGGCTTGGCCTGAAGATAACTCACCTCACTTCTGTTCATATTCTGCTAGTAAGAATTAATCACATTAATTACATGACTCACCTACACACAAAAGGATGGAACATAGTCCATTCATATACCCCAAGAAGAAGGGAACCTGATATTGGTGAGCTATCACATCTTGGCATATGGCATTAGTAGACTCAGGCTAATTAGACAAAACAATCATACACATTGGGCCAACCACATAATTAAAGTGACTTCGAACAAAATGAAAAGGAAGGGTTCCTTTTTCTAAAAGCAGGAAAATGGGGATGATCATAATTTTATCACAAGGTATTTATAATACATTTTTATGCTAAAACCATAAAGAGTACTAAAATATTAAAACATTTTCCATTCTTCCACAGACATAGCACACAGCATGACATAGCACACAGCATGATGGGTTTTGTAATTTGATGTCATCCTCCATGAGGCATGAAGACACTTGCAGGGCATGTGGACATCATCACATGTTCCCAGAATTCTGGCCTAGAAATCAGTGTGCATATATAACTCACCTGCTACTGAGTTCCCCCTTCTGCCAGTCACTGAACTGACCTGTCTCCTTGGCCATGAGTGGGGAAATCAACTCCCTGTCCCTCAGCTTTCCACTTCAACCTTGGCAGACAGGTGACTCTCAAGAGTTTACAATGTAGAACATGCTTAGTACTTGGATCTGGGGTGGGCCAGATCTTCACTCCTACCAATTCACCCGCTCAATGGCCATGGAGCCATAAGCCTGGAACAGGTATGGTGTTACCATGCTCTGCCCTAAGTTGCCATGGAATGTGTGGGCCTAACCCTTAGTCTCCCCATGACCAGGCCTCTACTAACTGCAGAGGATGATGGTGAAATGCAGGTCTCTCCATGAAAGAAGGACCTGGTCATTATTACATCTGGCAGTCCTAGGGTGGAGGAGGAAAAGGGAAGGCTGAGCAAGCCCAAACTCTGGGAAGCTGGGAGACAGTGGGTGAGAACCCCTTGCAGAGCAGGGATGTGATGGGAAACTGCACTGCCCCAAGCCACCTGGGCAGATGTTCTGTTGATCCCCTGGACTTCACTTACAAACCACAAAATTCAAAGGTAAAATTATTAAGTTTCAAGACAACAACCACAGAGCATTCAACTTTCTTCTAAGTATAATTCCTGTCCACCTATACCAGTCACCTGCCCATGAAGCTGACCCTGTGTACACTACACTGGGGTAGCCATTGCAGACTCCCTCAGAGATACTCCCGTGGAAAAGTGACCTTTAGGTAGTTACCTTTCTTTGCTTTTTCATGTTTATCACATTAATGTGTCACTATGTGGGGAGGTAAAGCTAAAGGCTTTTAATATAGGTGTCCTTTCAAAATCATGAATCATACATTCTGCCATATACCATTGATAGAAATTATTCTTCTCTGAAATGACTTTTTCTACTAAAGTTTTTGTTTGTTTTTGATACTTTATTAATTTGATACTTCATTAATAATTTCTATATTACCTTTTCTGAAGAGGCTTTCTATGATCATCCCTGAGTAAAGATTCCTTCTTCCTTTCTTTACTTGAGTGATGGTAGCCTACATATCAGAATCTTCCCAGAACATTTTGAAAACTATCTGTACTTACCTACATCCTCCACACTGAAGACTAAGGTATAACAGACATATAGGTTGAAAGATTTCTCAGCATTTTTCTGACAGAATCTTTGAGGTATCTAGATTAATTCCAAGATTTTATGTAGACACCTTTCATCTATTAAGCTTCACTTATGTTTTTCACTATATTTGGGCTAGGGCTAATCTCCGCTGTACTGAACACTACTTCTACACAGAATGATGTCTTATTCACCTTTATTTTCCTGTGTTACACATATCCTTACCTAGTACATATATCCTTATCTAGTACATAGTGCGTATTACTTAATAAATATTTGTGATTTGAATCAATGAATTCAGACTAATAAATTTTGCATATTAAACCTCATACAAGTGCATAGATAAGAACTTAGCACAGTCTGACATGGTAAATGTCTGAAATTGCTTTGGGATGACCAAAGAACAAAAGTGCTATCTTAGATCAAATGAGCCATTCTTTCTTGTTGGGGAAGAAAGCCAGCTTAGATGTCAATATCTGGGGAGCTTGACGTACTTTACAATCTGCCTCCTTTAAAGAGGTATAAACCTGGATTCAGGTAAATCTTTTTCATGCCTTTTCTGTGTTGTATTCTTTCTCAGTACACATTCTGTTTGCTTTTGTAGGGTTAGAAGTTAGGTATCCACTTGACTAAAATGGTGATCTTGACATTGTTGTGGTCCCTGACTATACAAATGTTTGCACACTTTCTTAACTCAAAGTATTTAGCCATTTCACTGTAGCATCTGCCTTGGATGTGGCAAATTTCCTATAGTTTGCATCAGCTCCTGCAGTTCTTGTAAAGCCAAAGTGGTTTCCTCACCTTCTATTGCATTATGTCCACAAAGCATCTACCAAAGATAAATTTGGACTAATAATACTTTGCCTTTTAATTTATCAACTAACTAATGCACATGAGCCAGAAACTCTTAATGATACAAGACGGCTCTTAAAAACAATTACTCAAAATGATAAATTACAATATTACAACACATTGTCATAAAGCTGGAAATTTTTAACAGAATAAGGTGATTCAGTGAAATTACTCAGTTATGATGTTTTCACTTACTGTTAAGTGCCTTCAAGTGTTATTTTTATTTGCACATCTTTGTGAATGAAAAGTTTTAAGACCTAGGGAGGCTGTGGGGAAAGATGGAAGAAGAGAACCTGCTGGCCATTCATGGGTAAAATTATTTCTACATTTTGAGAAAGTAATAAATTAGACAAAGGGGTTTAAAACTTTTGTTCATACACACACACACACACACACACACACACACACACACACACACATCTAAAACAGGAACTTTTAAACCTGAATGCATGTCTTAAGTCCACCATATTACCGGTATAAACTTAGGCAATTATTTAACTGTTCTCATTCTTATTTTTGTTATCTATAAAGTAGAGGTACTAATTAATAGCTCATTGTGTTGTTGAAAAAAATAAGAGATATGAAGCAGAAGTGTTTTGCTTGGGGTAGCACATAGCAGTTTCCAGTTAACTAAATCAAAACCATGTAAATATTTTTAATTATTAAATAAAACTGTTTACAAGCCAGGTTTTGATCACTTTCTAGCCCTTTAAAATCAATTTTCTTCATAAAATTTATTATTATTAGATATTACTTATTTAATTCCATCTTTGTAGTATATTTTATTTATGAAGTATCCAGAGAAACAGTAAAAGGTAACTCTTTGCTCAGCTAAACAAAATGACTTTATTTTCCTAACAGGAAAGTTAGAATTTTGTGTGGAGAGCTCCAAATGTCACACTGTTGGGTCCATGATTTGATGAGTGAAGGTACTAATTCTAACAGGGAAATGTTTGTTTGTTTTTCCCTTCCTTTCCTTTGGTGCTTGTCCTAACGATTAGTGGAAAATAAACCTAGTTGCTCTTTCCTTCTCCTAATGTCCTCCATGTTATTCCTTATGTTCTACAAGGAAATGAAACCATGTTATAATTGGTTTTCTCTGCTTGGTTTATTTCAGTCAGCATAATTTCCTCTAGTCCTGTCCATGTTGATACAAAAGTTGGGTATTCATTCTTTCTGATGGAGGCGTAATATTCCATCGTATATATAGACCATATCTTCTATATCATTCATCTGCTGAAGGGCATCTTTGCTCTTTCCACAGTTTGGTGGTTGTGGTCATTGCTTCTATGAACACTGGGGTACATATGCCCCTTCTTTTCACTACATCTGTATCTTTGGGGTAAATTAAGATTTCATTTGAAATCTAAAAAATCTGACTAGGTCAGTGGTTCTTAAATCCTAAGAGAATGCAGCAGTTCATTAGGAACATGTGTTAAATTATGAAATCTGAGATTCTATTAAATAAAAATATGGAGTAGGTGTGAAAAACATGTAAATATGGAGCTTAGAAGTTTATTCTATGAGACCACTCAAAGATTTATAATACATACAGTTTTGAAAATTACTGATATTAGATAATATCTATGACTCCATAAAATTATGTAATCTAGTGACTTGACCAGATAAATGAGGAAAATTACCTGAAAAGAGCTCCTGTGCTTACCTTGATTGCTCAGTTTTATTGATCATTCCCTGCTAAAACTGGAAAAGGAATATATAACCCAGAAAATATAAAATAAAAATATGGGTATTTAGAAAAGAAAAACTGAGATCCTTGTACCATGTCATAAGAAAATTTGACAAAACACTCAGAATGTTTTACCTTAAACACATGATTGTTTAAAATTTCCATTTGAGAAACAAATAGCACAGACTCTTCTCTATGTTGAGGAAGCTACAGTTCTTATTTAAGCATCCTAGACTTAATGGAACAAAATTGTACAGAGGAGGTACTATCACTACCCTGTTCCAGTGTGTGAACATTTTATTCTTCATGGGTACAAAACCCTGAATTTATACATTTTTCTGAATAAAACAGAAGCAGTATACTCAATCTATTTTATCTGCTGTTATTTCTATTTGTCCATTTTTAACTTTCCCATATACCAGAAGGGGGGTTAATTACTGTAGGGTATAGATAGATTAAAACATTGAGTACACGAATGCACACAAACATACACATATGTACCACAAAGTGCTATAAACTTAATTACAAAAATTAATAATACATGGCACAATGCTCAATTGAAAGAGAGGGGGTTTCTAAATATAAGAACAATATAGGATTATTTAAACAAAGAAGTAGGATTTGAGAACGTTTTTGAGAGTTGAACAGAGTTTTACTTCTCAATATTGATCTTGGGTGGAAAACTGGGAGGAATTCCAAAGAATGGAAAGAGTGAACAAAGTCAAAGAAGAAAAGGAATACAAATTGTAGCCTATTTTCATATTCATCATCATGTCTAAAACCAAGTAGATGCATAATTAATATATACTTCAATCAATAGAGGAAACGAAAGGGTATTCAAGGTATCTAGAACATAAGGCATATAGCAGGCAAATGGAGAATATAGTAAATCTGATCAGTTAGTCTAAAGTTCTAAAGAGTGTAATGATTCATTTTGTGTGTCAACTTGGAGAGTGCTTTTGGAAGAGATTAATATTTGGTGAAATTTGGGGCAAAGCTGATTGACCTTTCTAATGGGTGGGCCTCAATCAATCAGCTGAAAGCCTGAACATAACAAAAGACTGGCATCTCTAAGCAAGACTGCCTTCAGACTGGGAATGACTGTACCATTCTCTATCCTGAATCTTCAGCTTGCTGGCCCACACTGTAGATTTTGCTTTCTAACTCACAAAATTGCAAAAGCCAATTCCAAGTTACTAACATACATTACACACACACACGTATGTGTGTATACATATTTACATACATACATACACACATACATACATATTCTGTCACTGTGCCTTTCTAATAAAGAGAATGTGGTGACTGTATAAATTTTTTGAAGTAATAACTAATAATCATTTGTTCTCTAGGAAGAGGACTGAAGATTGACTTTTGAGGGAGAGGAAAAAGGGATGATTTAAAGCAAAAATATTCTTTTAGGTGAAAGGTAACTTGATTTTCCATGCAGACCTTGCAGAATGACTGGGAGGGAAAGGGATGCTTTAAGCATTTTTGCAGAATTTAAATTAGGGATTTGCCAACTGATTAAACATGGAGGTTGAGAGAAAAGCAACAGAGGAAGATAAAGAGATTTTGAGACTGAGTTCCCACAATTAAGAGAAGTGATTTGTCAAAACAAAATGTAGAAGAGAGAAGTTTACGCCAAGTGTTGATTAGCAACACCAATCTCTGATAGTATTTCTCAGTTAAGGTAGTGCACCAAGATTCTTGCATATATTAAATGCAGACACCAGGGCAGATACAATGAATCAGAAATTTTGTGGGTAATTTGGATTTTAAACAAACACAAAAGGGTTCCAATACCTTATTAACAATCATTTCAAGGATTTAAATATTTTTTTCACATTAGTTTCTGAGTCTCAAGTAGGTAAAGAAAATCTAATATGGCTGTGGCAGTAGGGAGGGATTTAAAGGACAACATTACTTGCACAAAGCTTCCAGAATGCTAAATGAAACCATTATAAACAGAAGTGGCATGGGAAAGTATTTGCTAATAATTTATGATATTTTCTTTCTCTTAAGGTTTATACAAATAGTGTGTTAAAACTGACAGGTACTCCCTTCTATTCCTAAAATGGCAAATGCATTGTATACTTCTGGTGGTAGAATGAGGTCAACTGGGGTCTTTAAAGAGATATGGAATGGGTGATTCAGGTATACTCTATTACAAGCCTTACAGAAAATACATTATATATTTCTTTGAATTTATTCTCTTTAGCATGTCCTTTATTAGACTGTGAAGTTCTTAAAGAAAAGATGAAGACAAAGAGGCCAGGAAGGATATTGAAAGTCTAGGAAAAAAAAGTCTGTTTAGAGAAAATATGGCCCAGCCTATTATTTAAGATAATTGTATTTATTACATATATGTATATGTAAATATATGACATATTATGTGTAGGAATAAAGTAGAAATTTCCTAAAATGTATGCTGTAGGCCACGTTCTGTTCTAAGTCCTACACACACAGGCATTTGTATTTTTGAAAATCATCTTGTTTTTCAAACTTGTGCCCTCAAATAGCACAGTTAGAAAATATAAGATAATATAATACAGATAGAGTTGATTACTTAAAACCTTTGCAACTTCATAACCATTGCACCACCAAAAATTATAATGATCCTGATAAATAGCAAGAACGACTTAAAAGATACTTTGAATTCCTAATAAAGAAATACCATACCAAATATAGAATTTTATATTTTAAAAAAGCTAAATGTTAGGCAAATATTAACAGAGCAAAAGGCAAGAAGTGGCAGCAATATAATAGCAGGGATCATTAATACCCCACTCACATTAATGGATAGATCATCCAGACAGAAAATCTGTAAGGAAACATCAGCCTTGAATGACACATTAGATCAGATGGACATAATAGATATATAGAGAATAGTCCATACCAAAGCATCTAAATACACATTTTTAAGTGTACAAGGAATGTTCTCCAGTCCAGATAATATGTTAGGCCTCAAAACAAATCTCAATAAATTTAAGAAGATTGAAACCATATCACATAGTATTTAGAGCTACCCTATGACCCTGCAATTGCACTACTAGGTATTTACCCCAAAGATACAGATGTAGTGAAAAGAAGGACCATATGTATCTCAATGTTCATAGGATCAATGGCTACAATTGCCAAACTATGGAAAGAGCCAAGATGCCTATCAGCAGATGAATAGATAAAGAAAATATGGTTCATATATTCAGTGGAATATTATGCCTCCACCAGAAAGGATGCATACCCAACTTTTGTAGCAACATGGATGGGACTGGAGGAGATTATGTTGAGTGAAATAAGCCAAGTAGAGAAAATCAATTATCGTATGGTTTCACTTACTTGTAGAGCATAAAGAATAACATGGAGGATATTAGGAGAAGGAAAGGAAAAGAACTGAGTTAATCGGAGGGGGAGACAAAGCATGAAAGACTGTGGACTCTGAGAAACAAACAGGGTTTTGGAAGGGAGGAGGGTGTGGGAGATGGGTGAGTCTGGTGGTGGGTATTAAGGAGGGCAAGTATTCCATGGAGCACTGGGTGTGGTGCATAAACAATGGATCTTGGAACACTTAAAAAAATAAAATAAAAATAACATAAAATTCATTTATGTGTAAAAAATGGTATATGCTTAATATCAAACTAGGAATCAGTTACAAAAAGAAAACTGGAAAAGTCACAAGTATGTAGAGATTAAAGGATGCTACTAAGTAACCAATGGGTCAATGAAGAAATCAAAGGGTAAGTGAAAATTAAAATACAACATACCAAAATCTATAGGATACTTTATAAAAGCAATACTAAGACGGAAGTTGATGGCAATATAGGCCTACTTCAAGAAACAAGAAACATTGCAAACACTCTAACATTACACCTAACTAGAAAGAGAAGAACAAATAAAACCCAAATTTAGTAGAAGGAAAGAAATGGTAATGTTTAAACTGGAAAAAAAAATAAATGTGAAAGTAAATAAAAGGTAATAGAGAAGACTGATGAAAGTAAGAGCTGATTCTTTTAAAAGACAGAATTGACAAACCTTAGCTAGACTCACTAAGAAAAAAGAGAGGGCTTAAATAAATAAGAAGTTAAGGACAAGTTACAAATGGAAACAAAGATACTAAAGACCATAAGAAGCTACTATAAACAGTCATGTGCAATTAGGCAATGTAGAAGAAATACATTCCTAGAAACATACATGAAGAAATAGAAGAATACGTAAAAAATACAAAGAAATAGAAAATCTGAACAGACCTATTACTAGTAAGGAGATTTAATCAATAACTTAAAACTGTCCAACAAACAAAAGTCCAAGACCAGACAGTTTCATTGCCATATTCTACCAAACTTGCAAAGATGATTTAAATACATATCCTTGTCAAACTCTTCCAGAAAACTGAAGAGAAAGGAATGTTTCCAAATTCATTTTATGAAGCCAGCACTACCCTGATACCAAAAACAGAAGAGAATACACACACACACACACACACACACACACACGGACAATCACAAGAAAAGAAAAAAAAAGAAAGAAGGAAAATTATAGGCCAATATCACTGATGAATATATATATAAAAACCCTCCACAAAATATTAGTGAAATGAATACAATACATTAGAAGGATCACACACTATAATCAAGTGGGATTTATTCCAGGGATGCAAGGATGGTTTAAAATATGCAAATCTATCTCTGTTATGTACCAAATTAGCAAAATGAAGAATAAAAATTATAGGATCATCTCAATAGATGCAGAAAATGCATTTGATAAAATCCAACATCCATTTATTATAAAAATTTAACAAAGTGGGTATAGAGAGAATATATCTCAATTTAATAAAAGCCATATAAGACAGGCCTCAGCTAACATTTTACTCAATGGTGAAATGCTGAAAGCTTTTCTTCTACGATCAGGAACAAGACAAGGATGCCCACTTTTGCCACTTTTATTCAACATATTACTGAAGTTCTAGCCAGAACAATTAGGCAAGAAAAACAAAAGGCATCTGAATTGGAAAGGATTAAGTGAAACTCTCCCTATTTTCAAACAATATGATTTTATATGAAGAAAACCTAAAGTCTCCACCAAAAACTGAGAACTAATAAATAAATCTAGTGAAGTGGCAAAATGAATGTACAAAACTCAGTTGTATTTCTATACACTAACAACAAACTATATGAAAAATTAAGAAAACAGTTCCACTTACAACTGCATTAAAAAGAATAAAACACCCAGGAATAAATTTAACTAAGGAGATGAAAGACCTATACACTGAAAACTATGAGAAAGTAAAGAAAACACAAATAAATGAAAAGGTTTTCCATGCTCATGAATTAGAAGAGTTAATATTGTTAAATGCATATTATCCAATGCAATCTAGAGATACATTGCAATTCCTATCAAAAATCCAAAGGCACTTTTTGCAGAAACAGAACAAACAATACTAAGATTTGATGGATCCACAAAAAACTGAATAGCCAAAGCCAATGTTGAGTAAGAAGAACAAAACTGAAGGCATTATGGTCCTTGAATTCAAACTATATTACAAATATATAGTAATCAAAATGTTGTGGTATTGGCATAAAAGACAGACACAGAGATCATTGGAACAGGATAGAGAGTTCAGAAATAAACCTCACATACATGGTCAATTAAGAACAAAAGAAGCAAAATATACAAGAGAAAAGGACAGTTTCTTCGGTAAGTGATGTTGGGAAAACAGGACACCTATGTACAAAAGAATAAAACTGGACCATTCTGTTGTACCATATACAAAAATTAACTCAAAAATGGATTAAAGGCCTGAACGTAAGATTGGAAACCATAAAACTCCTAGAAAAAAATATAGGAGATTAGCTCCTTGTGTCAGTCTTGACTCCAAAAGCAAAGCCAACAAAAGCAAAGACAATAAAAGCAAAAAAATAATTGGGACTATATCAAACCATAAGGTTTCTGCACAGCAAAGGAAACCATCAACGATATGAAAAGGGAACCTACTCAGTGGGAAAAGATATTTGTGAATCATATATCTGATAAAGAGTTAATACACAAAATATCTAAAAATTCATACAATAGCAAAGAAAAACAAATGATCTGATTATAAAATGGAAAGAGGACCTGAATAGGCACATGAAAAGATGTTCAACACCACTAATCATCAGGGGAATACAACTCAAAACCATAATGAGCGATCATCCCACACTTGTTATAATGGCTATTATCAAAAAGACAAGAAATAATAAGTGTTGGAGAGGGTGTGGAGAAAAGGGAGCCCTCATGTACTGTTGGTAGAAATATAAATTGGGGTAGTCACTATGGAAAACAGTATGGAGGTTCTTCAAAGAATTAAAAAGTAGATCATTTCATGACCCAGGAATTCCAGTTCTGGGAATTTGCCAGAAGAAAATTAAAGCACTAATTTGAAAAGATATTTGCATCCTTATGCTCATTATGGGGTTATTTATAATAGCAAGATATGGAAATAGCCCATCAATGGATGAATGGATAAAGAAGGTATGATACACACATGCACACACACGCGCACACACACACACACACAAACACACACACACACAAATAGAACACTACTTAGCCATAACAAAGAATAATATCTTACCATTCGTGACAACATGGATGGACCTAGAGGGTATTATGCTAAGTGACATAAGTCATACAGAGAAAGACAAATTTGTCTGTTTTGACCATTGTCTAATTTCATTTATATGTGGAATCTAAAAAGCAAATGAACAAACAACATAAAACAAAACTCATAGTTCCTGAGAATAGATTTCTGTTTGCTAGAGGGGAGGAAAGTAGAAGGTAGGTGAAATGTGTGAAGGGGTTCAAGAAGTAGAAACTTCCAGTTATAAAATGAGTAAGTGTTGAGGATATAATGGACAGTGTATATAGGCTATAATATTGTATTGCATATATGAAAGTAGCTAAGAGTAAATTTTGAAAGGTCTCATCATGAGAAAATAATTATAACTTTGTGGTGATGGAATGTAACTAGATTCACTGTTGTTGCAAATCACTCTCTTGTACACCTAAAACAAATACAATGTTATGTAACAGTTATACCTCAATAAAAAATTATAAAGACTTAGAGTAATGGCCTTTAAAAAAGCTGAATGTACACTAATTAATGAGGTTGAAAGGAAATGTTGAATCTACTGAATTATGAAGACAAAGGAATAATGTACAGATATTGATGAGAATCAAGAATTTCTAAGACAAAGCACAAGGCCAAATTGATTCAGAAGAAAGAATTAGAGTGAATTTATTTTATCTTGAATTCTTGAACAGCTTACATGTTTCATTCAGCTGCTATTGTATGCTAATAAAAAATATAAACAGATTAGAAAAAAATCATGTATGACAACATAACATCCTTATTTACCAATCTAAAGAATTCATATGACATCAGTAGGAACTTTAGCTGATCACATCCTGTATACTGACCAATCCTCACAGTAACTCTATAAAGGAGTTCCTATAATTATCCCTATTTTACTGAGGAGAAAATTGAGGAACCAAAAAGTTATATTCTGCCTTAGAGAATTCAACAAGTGAAAGAGTTGAAATCAGAAGCACAAAAGTTTTGCTCTGGAGTCTATACATTTAGCTATTATACTCTGCCACACATAAAAGCAATCGATAACATCTTTGGGAAATTGTTTTAAGGTCTAAGAACTCAGATCCCAGTCTCTATCTCCTTCAATAAGAAATAGAGCTAAATTGTTGGAGATAATGTGTGCAGATTTTGATTTAGTAGGGCTGAATTGTCTGAAAAACATTCAGAATTTTTGCAATGGTATTTTGCTTTGGATAAATGGGCAGTCAGTTTGTATGTTAGATGAGAGTTAGGGGTTAGAATAAAGGTGAAAACATCACCCATAAAGAAGTAGCAATTAAAACTGAGAATGTGATTGCTCCTCCTGGAGTTGGAATAGCTTGAGATACAAAAAACAAAGCTGGGGTTAGAATCATGTAAATATCTTCAGGTTAAAATTTAAAGTATTTCTCTTTAGACAGGAACAGTTAAGTAGACAGAAGAAATACAAATGTCCAGAAAGTCAAGGAGTAAACTGAGGAAAGGCATTGTTAAAAATATTTTTAAAATATTCAGTTTTTGAAATTAATCCAGTATCAGTTACTATTCACATGTTAGGAATATAAAAGAATAAAACATTCTAAATGGAGGACAATGTGGGAAAGGAATTAAAAGTATGAATTCTTGGGGCATCTCAGTGGCTCAGTTGGTTAAGCATCTGCCTTCAGTTCAGGTCATGATCCCAGGGTCCTGGGATTGAACCCCACATCGGGCTCCCTGCTCTGCAGGGAGCCTGCTTCTCCCTCTCCCACTCCTCCTGCTTGTATTCTCTCTCTCTGTCTCTCAAAGAAATAAATAAAATATTTAAAAAATATTAACTTTATAAATAGTTTTGGAAGACTAAAGAATGAAAATAACGGGGGTGCCTGGGTGGTTCAGTCATTTATCATCTACCTTTGGCTCAGGTCATGACCTGAGGGATCTGGCCCCCTCATTGAGATCCCTGCTCAGCGGGAAGCCTGCTTCTTCAATTCCCCTGCTTGTGTTTCCTCTCTAGTTGTGTTTCTCTCTGTCAAATAAATAAAATTTTAAAAAAAGAAAAAAAAAGAATGAAAAGAACTCATTGACTTTGATAACTGAATGACCCAAGTTGGTATACATACACAGGTCACATTTCCTTCCTTAAAACTTTTTGCTTCAACACGCCCTAAGAATATTAATGCAGGATAAAACAAACCATTTGGCCAGAGTAGTTTAGACCTGTGTGACACCTGACCTGGGGAAAACATATATATATGGTCAGGGCAAAACCAATCAAATCTTCTCCCCAGGAAATTTATATATGGACCCCTGAATAATTTTAACAATAGAATTGTTAGACCTGGGAACTAAGTTCCAAAATCATTAGGGATAGGTCCAGGTGCAAACTGAGAGTCCCACAGAGGAAGAAACCAGAGTAAAAGTACTCTGGTATCTGGAAAAGATACCAGGGTAAAAAAGTAAATAAATAAATGAATAAAAGATACCGAAGTAAATATTCAGAAAAATTCTGTGCTTCAAAGCACAGAGAGAACAGTTCCCTAATGATTCTCCATTTTCCATGACAAATGGGCTTACTACAATTGGATACCGTAGCATTCCCTGTACCTTTGCAATACTACTACTTGAAGTAGTTTGAATGTACTTCTGCTTCTTGTCATAGATATTTATTTGGTAAAACTGATTCAGATGTGTACAATTACTATGCTACACACACACACACACACACACACACACACACACACACACACACTGAATTAAAGATTTTTAGTCTTCTCCTCACGTCTTACTACTTTCTGTAAACAATTATCTTTCCTATCCATTACTTCTCATTTTGCATACGGTGTCTTTCTCCTTTGCCTCCAATAGTCTTTCTGCTTACCTTGTCCTTCTCAATCATCGTAGTATGACTCAATATTAATTTTCATCAGAAAGTCTTCTGTTAGCAATATATGTTTTTGTTACAAACACGCAATGCTCAATATTGCACTTTGTCAATTTTAGTCATAAATGGGTCATTAACTCACATCCTACATGATCTGATTTTTACCTTGGTCCTTCTTCTGTTTGAATAGGTTAACAGAGTGAACTCTCATACTGTCTTTACATATCTTCTGTTTGAATAGGTTAACAGAGTGAACTCCCATACTTTTTTTTTTTTAAAGATTTTAGTTATTTACTTGAGAGAGAGAAAGTGAGTGAGAGAGAGCATGAGAGGGGAGATGGCCAGACGGAGAAGCAGACTCCCTGCAGAGTTGGGAGACGGATGTGGGACTTGATCCTGGAACTCCAGGATCATGACCTGAGTTGAAGGCAGTGACTTAACCAACTGAGCCAACCAGGCGCTCCTCATACTGTCTTTACGTAAAGACATCCTATCTATGCTTTTTAACAGGTCTTCAGTTCCACAAAATACTTCCAAGAAAAAAACTGAGATGAAAAAATCAGTAAGTGGATACCTCATTTTTTTTCAGGATCATAAATCAAGGATGGGGTTGTTAGTCTCCAACTAGCCATTCCAGTGGCCTCCTTACTAGAGGGAAATAGCAGTTATTTGGTGAGATTGCTCATGCTGGGAAGTTTATTTTTTTATCCCTGACTGTTTATCTACAAATGGATTCCCTACAACCTATAAATGTATCAAATATTCTGATTGATGTCAGTAGGATCATATTCTTATAATTTCACAGTTTCCTCTCATATTTTCCCCTGACATCATTTCTCTGGCTTTGAAACAGCTTAGCTTTTGATTTTATCTCCTGACATCTACTGCTGGGTTGAGTTTTATAGTTTTCAGAGACTTCTCATTATTCTCCCCTTGGTTCCCCAATTCTAATGATTTTGGTGCATTGCTTTTGGAAACAGACAATCTCTCCTCCTGTTTTTTTTTTTTTTTAAGATTTTATTTATTTATTTGACAGAGAGAAACAGAGAGAGAGAGGGAACACAAGCAAGGGGAGTGAGAGAGGGAGAAGCAGGCTTCCCGCCGAGCAGGCAGCCCGATGCGGGGCTCGATCCTGGATCTCTGGGATCATGACCTGAGCCGAAGGCAGTTGCTTAACCAACTGAGCCATCCAGGCGCCCCTCTCCTCCTGTTTTAATCCACAAACCCATGTAGGTCTACTCAGTATACCTAGTTTCTCCAGTAAGAGAGAAGCATCTGGTAGTGGTCAGTTTTCCTACAATGCAAACTTAGCCTTTCTCCTTTGATCTCATCTCTTTCAGCTCTGTCTGCTTCTCAATAGGCTTCAAGAAAATGTGACTGCTAAAAGTAGAGAGAATGGTTATTTCAAGAAACAGGCCCATGACACATTAACCTTGGTCTTATACCAAAATTTACTTGAAAGCAAATGGACTGTTCAATTAGTATTCACAGAATGTTAGCTACTTTTAACCAAGATCCTTGTAGATTGAAATATTAATAGTGTTAATAGGGTGCATTCACTGTGTGTTTCACATATTGTAACTCATGAAATCCTTGCAACAACCCTGTGACTTAGATATTATAACAATCTCCATTGTACAAATGAGGAAATACAGGCATAGTGAAATTTAGTAAGGTATTAAAAACTAACTTGTTAGTTAATGTAGATATAGCTTGGCCTTGAGCAGTAGAGCTTCAGCCACCCCAGATTTGTTTACTTTGCTTGCAGTTCCTCCTCAAATCAACCAAGAAGGTAGCCTCCAGATTATGTAGAACATTGGCGGAAAGGTACAGTAATATAAAGTGACAAGCTCACAGTTCAGGAAATGGGGACAGGGTTATTAATAATTGTTTCCTTTTCTACTTAACAAATGGATTGATAGAGTGCAACTTAAAAGCTCCAGTAGCATTTTGATCACAGACATTTTAGGCATGAAAATCTCTTAACTACTGCTTGTAGAAGCTCATTGGGAAGGTCAGTGTCAGGGACTCTCATCAACTTGAATAATGAAACTTCAGAACTGAGGGCATACCTATAGAAAATGTTAGAGCATTTTAGAGGACTCAGAAGTTTTCCTAATAATCATAAGATTCAGAAAAATAGAACAGTATGCTAATTAATGAGAAACATAACAAGGAAAAGCTATTCCCAGCTACTGGTGCTGAGATGCAAGAAAGAAAACCAAACCCTCGAAGGAGAAGAGGCTCAAAGACAGGTGAGACAGGAAGGCAAGATACTAGAATTCAAAGACCAGGACCAAAGCAGGGTCATATCTAGGCACAGATATCCATGTATCACAACTGTACACTCTAAGTCCAAAGTAGTCAGTGTAATACTTAGGATTTGTAATGACATCTGAGGTCAAAATTTGTAGGAGTAAATAAAAGCTAGGTTTCATAGTAGGTAAAATTTGAATGAAAATACTATGGTATGAATTATTTTTAAAGAACTAAGATAAGACCTCTTAAAATATAGAATTACCTCAGCTTTAAGATTTTAACAGCCAAACACTGATACTTCCAAGAGTGAAAAGAAGGTGCTATTAGTAATTAAACAATGACACAAATTGGAATGTCCCAGGCAAATTGAGACACATGATTATCTTACTTAGGGGCACAGTAATATGAGCAAACTTATATTCCAGTTTATTCCCAAAAATATGTAAAACATTTGAAATAATTAAAAGAGATCTGGCTTAGAGTCTACAATGCCTGAACTCCAGTCTCAGGTTAGTTACTAGCTAGATGTACAAACCCTGACAAGTCACATAATTTTTCCAAGCATTTCTGTGTTTTCCTTCAACATACATGCCCAAGTTCAGAGCTCTGCAGAGACTCAAATGAGGAAATGCTCTGAATGATAAACAGGATCACATAAACCCACTGGCATGGGAGGTTTTAAAGGTAGGGGAGATCGCAGAGACTCAAATGAGGAAATGCTCTGAATGATAAACAGGATCACATAAACCCTGTAGAGGTTTTAAAGGTAGGGGAGATCGCAGAGACTCAAATGAGGAAATGCTCTGAATGATAAACAGGATCACATAAACCCACTGGCATGGGAGGTTTTAAAGGTAGGGGAGACCAACAGTGTAAGAGGGTTCTACTTTCTCTGCAGCTTCTCCAACACTTGTTGTTTCCTGTCCTGTTAATTTTGGCCATTCTGACTTGTGTAAGGTGATATCTCAATATGGTTTTGATTTGAATTTCCCTGATAGCTAGTGATGATAAACATTTTTTTCATGTGCCTGTTGGCCATTTATATGTCTTCCATGGAGAAGTGTCTATTCATGTCTCCTGTCCATTTTTTGATGTGATCATTTTTTTGGTTGTTGAGTTTGAGGAGTTCTTTATAGACCTTGGATATCAGCCCTTTGTCTGTAGAGTCATTTGCAAATATCTTCTCCCATTCTGTGGGTTGCCTCTTTGTTTTGTTGATTGTTTCCTTTGCTGTGCAGAAGCTTTTTATTTTGATGAAGTCCCAAAAGTTCATGTTCACTTTTGTTTCCTTTGCCTTTGGAGACATGTCTTGAAAGAAGTTGCTGTGGCTGATGTCAAAGAGGTTACTGCCTATGATGTCCTCTAGGAATTTGATAGATTCCTTCCTCATGTTGAGGTCTTTCATTCATTTCGAGTTTATCTTTGTGTATGGTTTAAGAGAATGGTCGAGTTTCATTCTTCTATATGTAGCTGTCCAATTTTCCCAGGACCATTTATTGAGAGATTGTCTCTTTTCCACTGGATATTTTTTCCTGCTTTGTCAAAGATGATTTGACCACAGAGTTGTGGGTCCATATCTGGACTCCCTACTCTGCTCCATTGGTCTATGTGTCTGTCTTTGCGCCAGTACCATGCTGCCTTGGTGATCACAGCTTTGTAATAAAGCTTGAAATCAGGCAACGTGAGCCCCTAGCTTTGTTTTTCTTTTTCAACATTTCCTTAGGAATTCAGGGTTTTTTCTGGTTCCATATAAATTTTAGGATTGTTTGTTCCAGCATTTGAAACATGTTAGTGGAATTTTGATCAGGATGGCATTGAAAGTATAGATTGCTTTGGGCAGTATAGACGTTTTAACAATGTTTATTCTTCTAATCCATGAGCATGGAATGCTCTTCCATCTTTTTATGTCTTCTTCAATTTCTTTCATGAATGTTCTGTAGCTCCTTGAGTACAAATCCTTCTTTGATTAGGTTTATTCCAAGATATCTTATGGTTTTTGGTGCTATGTAAATGGAATCGATTTTCTAACTTCCCTTTCTATATTTTCATTGGTATTGTATAAGAATGCAACTGATTTCTGTGTATTGATTTTGTATCCTGCCACATTACTGAATTGCTGTATGAGTTCTAGTAGTTTGGGGGTGGTCTTCTGGACTTTCTGTATAAAGAATCATGTCATCTGTGAAGAGAGAGAGTTTGATTTCTTTTTTGCTAATTTGTATACCTTTTATTTTTTTTTGTTGTTGTTGTCTGATTGCTGTTGCTAGAACTTCTAACACTATGTTGAATAGGACTGGTGAGAGTGAGCATCATTGTCTTGGTCCTGATCTCAATGGGAAAGTTATCAGCTTTTCCCCATTGAAAATGATATTCGCTGTGGGTTTTTTATTGATTTTATGAGGTTGAGGAATGTTCCCTTTATCCTTATACTTTGAAGAGTTTTAATCAGGAACAGAGGCTGTATTTTGTGAAATGTTTTTTCTGCATCAATTGAGAGGACTATGTTGTTCTCCCTTCTCTTATTGACTTGTTCTATAATGATTGATTTGCAAATGTTGATCCACCCTTGCATCCCAGGGATAAATCCTACTTGGTTGTGGTGGGTAATCTTTTTAATGTACTGTGGATTCTATTAGCTAGGATATTGTTGAGAATCTTGGCATCCATATTCATCAACATTGCTGGTTTGAAATTCTCCTTTTGGTGGGGTCTTTGCCTGTCTCGGGGATTAAAGTAATGCTGGCTTCATAGAAAGAGTCTGGAAGTTTTCCTTCTGTTTCTATTTTCTGAAACAGCTTCAGGAGAATAGGTGTTATTTCTTCTTTGAATGTTTGGTAGAATTCCCCAGGGAATCTGTCAGGTCCTGGGCTCTTATTTTTGGGGAGGTTTTTGATCACTGCTTCAATCTCGTTACTAGATATTTGTCTATTCAGATTGTCAATTTCTTCCTGTTTCAGTCTTGGAATTTTATAGGTTTCCAGGAATGCATCCATATCTTCTAGATTGTTACACTTATGGGCATATAACTGTTGACAGTAATTTCTGATGATTGTTTCTATTTCCTTGGTGTTAGTCATGATCTCTCCCCTTTCATTCATAACTTTATTAATTTGGGTCCTCTCCCTTTTCTTTTGGATTAGTTTGACCAGTGGCTTGTAAATCTTATGAATTCTTTCAAAGAACCAGCTTCTAGTTTCATTGATGTGTTCTTCTGTATCTCTAGTTTCTAATTCATTGATCTCTGCTCTAATCTTAATTATTTTCCTTCTTGTGTGTGGGGCTGGATTAATTTGTTGTTGATTTTCCAGTTCTTTAAGGTGTAAAGATAGTTGGTATATTCAGGCAGGATTTTTCAATTTTTTTTTTTTTTTGAGTGAGGCTTGGGTGGCTATATATTTCCCCCTTATGATCGCCTTTGCTGTATCCCATAGGTTTTGGATCAATGTATCTTCATTCTCATGGTTTCCATGAAATGTTTAAGTTCTTCTTTTTTTCCTGGTTGATCCAAACATTCTTGAGGAGGATAGTCTTTAGCTTCCAAGTGTTTGAATTCCTTCTGAACTTTTTCTTGTGGTTGAGTTCTAGGCATTGTGATTAGAGAATATGCAGGGAATAATTTGAATTTTGGTATCAGTGGACCCCTGATTTGTGATGTAGTATGTCGTCTCTTCTGGAGAAAGTTCCATGTATACTCGAGAAGCATGAGTATTCTGCTGTTTTACGGTGGAATGTTCTGAATATATCTATGAGATCCATCTGGTTCAATGTGTCATTCAAAGCTCTTGTTTCTTTGTTGATTTTATATTTAGATGATCTGTCCACGGCTGATAGATCTCCTACAATTAATGTATTTATATCAATATGACTCTTTATTTTGCAGTTGGCTTGTGGTTGGCTGCCCCCATGTTGAGGGCATAAATATTTACAATTGTTAGATCCTTTAAGAATGATATAGTTTCCTTCTGTATCTCTGACTACAGTCTTTAGATTAAAATCTAATTTATCTGATATGAGGATCACTACCCCAGCTTTCTGTTGAGGCCTGTTGGCATGAAAGATGGTTCTCCATCCCCTCACTTTCAGTCTGGATACATCTTTAGATTCAAAATGTGTCTCTTGTAGACAGCATATGGACAGGCCCTGTTGTTTCATCCAGTCTACAACCCTGTGTCTTTTTATGGGAGCATTTAGGCTGTTCATATTGTCAGTGATTATTGTAAGATACATTTTTATTGTCATCGTGTTACCTGTGAAGTCCTTGTTTCTGTAAATTGTCTATGTAAATTTCTGTTCTGTGTCACTCTTGGGTTCTTTCTTCTTTTATAGAATCCCCCTTAATATATCTTGCACTACTGGCTTGGTGGTTGCATGATCTTTTAGACCTTGCTGTTCCTGGAAGCTCTTTTTCTCTCCATCCATTTTGAAAGTCAGCCTTGGTGGGTAGAGTATCCTTGGCTGCATTTTTTTTTCATTTAATTTCATGAATGTCTTGCCAGCCCTTTCCAGCTTGCCAGGTTTCTGTGGACAGGTCTGATGTTATTCTGATGATCCTCCCTCTGTACATAAGGGATCTCTTCCCCCTGGTTGCCCTTAGGACATATTCTTTGAATTTATGATTTGTGAATTTCACAATTATATGCATGGAGATTTTTCTAGCCTCATTGAGATTGGGGGGTGTCCTCTCTGCATCCAGGACATGAACACTGTTTCATTTCCCAGATTAGAGAAATTTTCATCAATGATTTGTTCAACTATATATTCTAGTTTTTTCTCTCTCTCTACCCACTCAGGGATCCCAATAATTCTAATATTGGAGTATTTCATGGTGTCATTTATTTCCCTAATTCTATTTTCATGGAACTTTAATTGTTTGCTCCAAGACTTCTCCTGCTTCTCCTTCTCAATCAATCTATTTTCTTGCTCACTAATGCCATCTTCTGCTTTACTTATCCTAGTTGTTAGAGTATTTAGATTAGTTTGGATCTCAATGATAGCATTTTTAACCTTTGCAAGGTTCACTTTCACTTCTGCCTTTAGAGACTCTCTCTTGCCAGTAATGTTCTTTTCCAATTTAGCCACCGTTTGGATAATTGCTACCCTGTATTCCATTTTTGTCATATTTTTTATGTCCATTCCAGTAGTTCTGTTGCAGAGGTTGCAGTTTCTGAATTTTTATTCTGTTGGGTGTTCCTACTCTGAGTCATTTTGGTGGGAGGTGGCTGAGGGGATGTATAGCTGAATATATCAACTTTGATCCAGCCATGTTGCCTGTTGAATGTTTCAGAGCAATCAGAAGTCACCACCAAAAAGAAAGAAGAAAGAAAAAAAAGAGAGAGAAAAAGAAAAAACCCAGCCAAAATGGGCTCCAATATGGCACAAAAACAAAAAAAGAATACACAAAAGACCACCAAAAGTGAAAGACAGGAGAAAAAAAGCAAAACCCAGCCCAAACAACCCCCAAGAATAAGATTTATATTGTACAAAGGCATAAAAAAATACATAGAAACACTGAGAGAAGAATAAGATGAGAAGATGTTTATAATCCCTTGATGTAGGTGAGGAAAGTATCTCAGTGGTGGTGAAAGTGGCTAAAAGCCACAGTTTCAGAGAGCTCCCACTGGGTTCACTCAGGTGCCAGTGGGCGCCAGCTACGGACATCCCAGAAACACAATTAGGTCTGTACCTGTGGCTGTCAGATTCCATCAGTTGCCCCTTAAGACTCTTTGTTTTTGAGTGCTTTTAACCAGACTCCAAGTTGGTGCTGGTCCCCAAGCACAGGGCACTTTCCTATTGGGGTATTACTTTCCAATGGGTCACTTCTGGTGGCTCCCTCTCCCTACTGTTTATCCTCCAAAATCAGTCCAAGTGCTTCCACTCCCCTTTACCTCTCCACTGATGCTCTTCTGCCTCTGTAGAGATCCACGAATATGTAATTTTATATCTCAGAGTGATTTCATGGGTGTTCACAGTGTTTTGGTAGATATTTAGCTCACTTCAGGGGACCAGTTGAAATAGGTTCTCTTACTTCTCTGCCATCTTGCCCCCTTCTTTGAAATCAGATTTTAAAGGAAAGCTAGAATAGGAGTCTCAGAAGTCTAAAAGGGTGTAGAATATGAAGTGATATAAAGTGAAGACAAATTGTCCACACATCAGAATGGCTGGAAGAAGTCTTCCATCAGGAGGTATTCAGCAAGACATAATCAATGCCTTTGTCCTCATGACACCAATGATGTTTCTGAAGAGTGAAATGTTAATTGATTCACCAAATTTTTTTGTCTCCACAGCTTGGAGTGATTGGTTTGACGACATTTTCATCTGCTTGATGAAGCTGACTGGTTGATCTGGCATTGCACAGATGCAATTTAACATCAGTGATGGGTACATGGCAGGAAATATTGGAGTTGATTGATGGTATTCACAAAGTGAAAGGCTTTGATGATTGAATTCCAAAATATTAAATCTCTGATTCTTTCCCCTTGGTCCCAGTCCTTAAGGTTTCTGTTGTTGGGTCCTGGGACAGAGATTAGCAGTGAAAGTAGAATGTCAAGAACAGTTTGGAAGGATTCTTTAGTGATATATTATCAGTATTATTTAAAATACAGGAGTGTGCAAATGACTTAGCATCATATAATTAAATCTGGTTATTCCTGGTAAAGGATCGCTTTCTTCTCTTTTGTTCTTCTTTTCTTTCTAGAGAGGGAAGCTCACAATCTTGTCAAATCCATGTAATGTCTAATGTGTAGACATGTTAAGACTGTCCACCCTGGATCTAAGAATTCACACTACATGGTATGTCTTAAGATTATCAGATTTTCACTAGTTCCTTCCTGTGAATGTGGCTGGTTTGCTACATAGGATGTATTTCTCAGTGTTCAGGGCAAGTACAGCATATATATTTGACTGACTTCTACTTTGCTACTTATACACTGATAGAAAGCTAGCCATAAAATACTCATATACACATATATTTGATTTCTAATGCACATATATTTGATTTCTAATATAATTTTTATAGAAAAAGCATATTAGAAAACTATGATAGATATGACTGATAGAAAACTAGTCACAGACTAATTAGTAAGCAAGTATTATTAATATTAATGATTTCCAACCTGGATTCCTTAATATAAAGATATTAAAATTTAGAGAAATTATTTCACAAATTCTTCTGATAAAAATATAAATGTAAGGAGTTAATTCAAGTAACAACTTACTCTTATAATACAAAATCTAAGCTCATAATTCATGAACTCTAACATGATCTGAACCAGTAGAGCATGGGAACAGAGAGAAAGGATGTACAGTGTGATACTGAATCAGGAAACAAGTGCAGGCAGAAGGCAAGAAGAGACTAATTGTTTTCATCCAGAATGAAAGCAATGTCCCCCCCCCACCCCTTTACTTGTATGCAAGCTGATTAGTGTGTGTTCTATTGAGAGGAAGAGAAAGCAAACTAGGAGATACAGAGAAAGGTAGAGAAGAAAGAAATGTGAGATTTTGGCAGACTACATTTTCTCTGTCAAAATCCTGCTTCTTTGCTGTGAGATTGTTCTTTCAGGTATTCAGCTTTCTTAACATAGATTAGCTCTCACCTAAATCCTTCACAGTGCATTTAGAACTAAATAAAGCATTAATATGTTCATCTATATGAAATGTTCTCTTAACTGTTACCTCCAGCAGTCACTTAACTGAATTTGATATGGAGAACACATTGACATTGTAAAGGGTAATGATCCAATGATTAACAATACTCATTTTCAGAAAATGGCTTTAGTCATTGTTTCATAGAACAAGGGGAAAAACAGTTTGTTCAATAGTCTCCAATGTCCAGGGGAAGTATCTTCCTTTTTATGCTAAAAGTAGAATATTCACATTGTCCTCAAGCACATAAGAGTGTTCACAAAAATATGTGAAGTGGCTCCTGTTGTGTTTTCTATAGCTCAGCACAGAAGGGTTAAATGAGGCAAGAAGGGTTTCCTTGGCATAAGAGCATTCCAGCAGCATTTAATTGGAAAGAGATGGAGCAGGGCAAGACAAGAGCTAGGAAGAAGCAATATTTGGAGTTCCTAAGTAAAATGAAGTATAAAAAGGTTGAATCCCAGACAAGTGTTAGAAGACTTCAATTTTTAAAAAAGTGAGTGCTCATTTTTAGGAAAGGCAGAATCATTTCTTTAGTAATACTAGAGTTCAATATAAAGGACCAGCCTTACTACTACCCTTTATTCCGAGATGCCAAATTATCAGCTTTTTTTTGTATATCTTATTTAATATTTCCCCCAATCCATAAAGTATCTATTATCATCCTCACATTATAGACAAAGAAAAACTAATACAGAGGAGTGAAATGGCTTATCTAAGTATATAGGTACAAGATTTCAGATTACTTACTCATACTACTGGTTTTGATGACAAAGGCTAAGTGTAAGACCTCCACTGAATAGTAATGTGCTAGTTCTAGGATTCTTTCTTCACTGTGGATATTGTTGTCACTGCCATAACAAGTGACAACAGCAGCATTATCATCATCAGCTTCATCTTTATTATATCATACAGGATTGTTCCCTAATTTTTTTTTTCCTTTTCCATGAGTCCTTTGCTGGAGCCTCTCCAAAGGTAATATTCCTCATGAAGAACCACAGCTGTTATAACTAAAGTTACCTAAGAAATCTTGTATTCTTTGGAAAATTATTACCCATCACAGTTTCCAGTTATAAAAACAAAAGTCTGGGTGTATGAAATGAAATTTAATCAAAAGATTTGGTTGCATGAATGATAGGAAAGCTGAGGAGACTACTAGGTGAGAACAAGGTTCTTCAATGATGAGCAACAGTTGAAAGGACTAAAGAATACATTTCTAAGAACGTGAGGTCATCTAGAGGGACATGCAGTGCAAGATGGGATCAGAGAAATAATAAGACCTGAATCACCTCCAAAGATACCAACTGAAGCAGAATGAGGTGATTAGAGAAGCCCTCACTAGCAAAGTCTCTTTACTGCCTCATTGGCTGAACTTGGGTGGAAAGCAGGTCACCCAGGAACATGGGAGATTAAATGTGCAGGGTTACCACCATGCCCCACTGAATGGGGCAGAGAGAGGATGAGGAATAAGATCTGAGCACAAACAGGATAATAAATGGCACAATAAGCTTCAAATGATGGTTGCATATCCTTTTTGAAGACTCCTTCATCAAGTCTCTCAAAGTGAATTTTTCATGAACCAAATAATCTATATTAATTTTCTATCACAGCTATAATTTACTTCAAGTTTTTTACTTCACAGATCTAGAGGTAAAGAAGTCTAAAATGGGTCTTGCTGGATTAAAAATCAAATAAAACCTGTTAGCAGGTATGCATTTCTTTTTGGAGCCCCTATGGGAGAATTTCTTCCCATTCCTACCTTATAGAGACTGTCCACACTCATAGTTCTTTCTACGCTTGACTCTCCTCTTGTGTCTCCCTTTTAGGGACCCACCCACTTAAAGTCTCTGGTGACTATATTAGGACTACCTGGATAATTCATGATTAGCTAATTAGCAACCTTAATCCCATTATCTACCTTAATTACACTTTGCCAGGTGAGGTAATATAGTCATCGTTTCTGGGAGTGATGAGAGCATGGACATCTTAGGGGGGCATTATTTTGTTTAGCACACTTTCAAATGTACCATTTCAAATATAATGTCTGATTTTGATAAAAATCCACTGTGCTGATTTAAGTAACAGGCAGAAAACTCATTTTATTAATGTTGGTGAAATTTTGTTGAATCTGATCAAAGTCCTTACCAAATTTTCAATGGCATTTTAGTACCTACATATGATTTTAGCTGCTTGAAAGATTATGTTCCTTTTTTGCCCCCCAGAATTTTCATTGTTCCAGGTAGCTAGACATGCTCATGATTGACTTCTGTTTTAGCAAGGTGTCACTATTACAAAACCAGAATTGAACAAAATGAATACCTAGTTTGTTAGTAAATTTAGATAACAGCATATTAGTATAACATATTAGTTCAGCACAAATGGATTTTATTTTGCTGTTGATCACTTGTTGCTCAGTTGTTTTGGTAAGTATCCTGGAACTGATAGTGGCTGCTTCGGAAAACTAACCTATATTCTAAAGTCTAATCTAGGGTCCTTTCCTTAGAATTAGATTCTAGGTTCTAATTCTCACATTAAAATCCTGGCCTCTCTCTCTGGGAATTGATTCTTAGATAAACAAATTCCTGCATGGCAATGCAATCTTTGAATCACAGAGAAATACCATTTGTCTCTTTCTTGAAATTCTCTTTTGAACATATACTTTTTCTGATAATTAGATTGGTAGATAGAAGGACACTTGGACAAATTAGCGGATGCACCAATTTGTAAAGATATGCAGTGTGCCTTTTTTTTTCAACTTATCAAAATTTTTCATATGTATGACAATCCTACTACAAAAAATATTTTAAATGCCTTGTTTTGATTTTAATCAAAGCTAAAGGAATTCATATCCTTAGAATTTAATTTGACTTAATTATGTAACATGCTTGACACATTATGATTTTATCTACGCATTCAAATACATAACTTATTGGAATTGGGGGAAATCATACCTGTTTGTAGAAAACACAGATTCTATACCAATGTTAAAATACTACTTTTCCTACTTTCTAGGCCTGTGACTCTGGACAAGGTACCTAACCTCTTTTTGTTTTCTCATATATAAAATGAGTAGAAATGCTGTGATTCATTTTATAAAATCAATGCCAAGATAAATTAATATATACAGAGGATTTAGAGCAATATCTTGTGTTATTAGAATAATTAGAATAATTGACTGGAGGAAATTATGCTGAGTGAAATAAGCCAAGCAGAGGAAATCAATTATCATATGTTTCACTTACTTGTGGAACATAAGGAATAACATGGAGGACATTAGGAGAAGGAAAGGGAAAGTGAGGTGGGATAAATTGGAGGGCGAGATGAAGCATAAGAGACTGTGGACTCTGAGAAACAAACTGAGGGTTTTGGAAGGGAGGGAGGTAGGGAGGATGGGTGAGCCTAGTGGTGAGTATTAAGGAGGGCACATATTGCATGGGGTACTGGGTGTGGTGCATAAGCAATGAATCTTGGAACACTGAAAAAATAAAATTTAAAATAATAATAAAAAAAAGAAATCTGTAGTAAATCAGTATTACAGTGCACTTGAACCCAGATCTCCCGAGTGCTGGTTTGGAAGTCAGCTAGTTAACATTGTCTCTTCTAATAATAGATGACATATTGTATTAAACTTGCTAATAAGGAGGAAAATTAATTGAAATTCAACTTGGCAAAAGCCATAGATCCCAAGATCCAAATAGTCCACAGGAAACAGAAGAATTAGCCTCAGATACATGGCATTACATCAGCTTAATTAAGAGATAAGCCAGGATGCATAGTATCTTGTCTTTGTGTAAATACTCAAATTACAGAAGGAAAATAAATGGTATGACAATCTGGAAGAGCTGACAGAGCCAATAAAAAATTTAACTGACATGAAGTCCACATATAAGAAGTAATTTGCTAATAGACTGGCACATTCAGCATCTTGGAAATAAAATTAGGAAGCAAATTCTCTTGCATTCAAAAGGTACAAAGAATTAGTGGAGTTAATAGGCTTTATGGAAGCATTTGCTGGTAGTTTGCTCTAACTGAATGCAAAGACTAACCCCATAATTGCAGAATAATGAAACAATGCAAGTCAGGGATGAAATTCAATGAATAGCAATATCTTTATGAGCTAAGAAAGGATTTTCCAGAGCTGCTTGATCCAAACAAGATGATTCAGTTAAAGGTACACATATTTTCCAATTATGATAGTCTGCTGATATCAGTGGAGAAAGACAGGAAAAAGGAAGAAAATGTGCTGATAAACAGTTTGATTCTAAGTTAACTTATAAATATGAGACCATACAAATGGTGGCCAAAGAACTAATGTGTTTCTATTCATTTAATAAATCATAATATCACTACCCTCCTTTGAATATTATTATCCCAGGATCTCATAGTTTAAGATGGTTCTGAAGAGTGCACTGAGATTTTGAGATTATTTTTAGTATTTTTTAATATTTTTATTTATTTTGAAAGAGAATTAGAGAGAGAGCAAGTGCATGTGAAGGGAGGAAGGGAAGAATCAGAGGGAGAGAGAATCTCAAGCAGACTCCAGGCTTAGTGTGGAGATCATGATCTGAGCAGTAATCAAGAGTCAGTTGTCAACTGACTGAGTCACCCAGCACCTTAATTTTCAGTATTTTTTAAAGTTACTTTTGTCTTATTGGGAAACAGTGAAGTAGAGTTTATATCATTTATATGAGTTTGGTCTTTTTCCAGGCTTAGGATTATGGAACTTTAGAGTAGAAAGAGACTTGAGTCATTCAAAGAAGTGGTTCCCAAATGCTGATATATAGGGAGGTGCTAAGTTGAAAGGATCGGAATCAGCTGGGGAACTGTGAAATACAGAAGCGTGGGTCTCATTAATAAATACATTGATTCAGGAGGACTGAGAGGGTGTCCAGGAATTGTGAATCACTTTAGGTGATCCAGACATACAGCCATTTTAGAAACTTGTGTTGGATCACATGAAGCCTTTATAGTATCTTAGAAAAAAATATTTTTAGTCCCCCACCCCATTTTTAAAAAATCCCTTAGGAAAAGGAATTAACACACAAATCACACTTTAAAGTAAGTACTTATAGTGAATCACTAGTGTCCCTTACTAATCCAGAAATTGGCCTTTGTTCGGACAATGGAAATCAACCTACCTGCACATTTCTTCCCCAACCAAGTGTGTGTCTGTGGGCACGTCACTAAATTCTAGTACACAAGCACACAAAAGGAACCAGTTCTTTGCTTCTAACCTTCTACTATTTCTAATTTACTGGTTACAATAAAAGATAAAGGGCCACTTCCCAAGGAAGCTGACCTGGTGCACTCATGTCAGGATATAATCAAGCTTTGACCTATTCATAGCATCCTGTCATAAAAAGTATAAGGACACACTAAAGCATATGCATCTTTCTATAAAAATTAAACATTTTTTTCTGCCTGGAATAGACAGCCTGAATATTTAGACTGAAAAAGATGTCATTAATCCCTTCTTATTCCACCAATAAACTGAAACCTAGGGAAATATGCAAAATAATTAAAATAATCACACAGTTAAAAGAAATAGCAAAGCTGCAGCATTTTTTAAAGATTTTATTTATTATTTATTTACTTATTTGTTTGTTTATTTTATTTTATTTATTTGTCAGAGAGAAAGCAAAAGCAGAGGGAGTAGCAGGCCGAGGGAGAAGCAGGCTCTCTGCTTAGCAAGGAGCCCAGTATGGGACTTGATCCCACCCGAGCCAAAGACAGATGCTTAACTCGCTGCCATCCAGGCATCCACAAACTGCAACATTTTAGAAGTTAAGTCTATGTATATGTGTGAATGTGTGTCTAGTGTACATGAAATAGAAAAAAGGGTTGCTGAGAGTTGGGTTAGATATTTTTATGGGTTTTTTTAGTCAGGCTAAATAGGATAAATCTAGGTGAAGCCATTTCAACACTGTGACATTCAAGCTATCAGATTCTAAAATAATGTTCATTTGGCTATTGTGAAAGGGAAGAGAAATCATAAATATGAAAACTACCTGTTCATTTGGGATTTTGCGATTTTTCATCTAGTGTTCAGAAATCACTCACAAGACAGCTTTTCCTCATGAATAATACTGAATATGTTTTGGTTGAATTCATGAATACACACTCAGGTAAGGTTCCTGCCCAAACAGTTGCGGGCAAATTTATTAACCTTCAGTCTTCATAGGGAACTCTGTGTACCTGCTTTTGAAAGGGACAGTGACTATGGTGATAACAACAAAGGTATGGTTAATATCTAGATTAAATCTACCCTTGCTTCTATTTCTCCACATAGGACTCCAGGCAGGATACAAAACTATTTTTGTACAAAACTATGGAAACCTTTGGGCACTTTCCCTTCACTTCATTCTTATTCCTTATAAATACTGTTCTTTTCTTTCTTTCTTTTCTTTTTTTTTTCTTTGAATAACTTTTACAGGTATTGTTCCCAGTCAAGTCTATTTGATTGAAAAAAGCTCTGGTATGGTCCCACTCACAAGTTTATATGCATTTTAACAGATGAATTATACCTTAACTATGGAATTTCAGGTCTCTCACTGTCCATTCACTTACCAAACATATGCCTATGTGCCAAGACCTCATCTAGAACTTAAGTCTATGAATACGAATGATGCCCAGTATTCCTGCCACTAAGGAATCCAGAGTCATGTATGGGAAACAGACAAGTAAACAATGACCAGCTGCATATAATATAGTTAAAGAAGGTTCTGGGAGCAGAGGGCAGGGGCATTTCCTTACATCTGGAAAGAGCGTTTTTGTCTGTGTGTATATGCATGTCAGCTGACACATTCAGGGCTGGGATAGGGAAGATCTTCTATTAGAAGGAAAGCGTGGCTGTGCCTTGAGGGTTGAGATGTAGGTTGATGGAGAAGTGTGGGAAAGCAACATTCACGTTGGAACAAATATATGGGTAGAGACAGAAGAAAAATAAAGAGGAATGTCTTTGAGGAATAATGTGTGGCTTGAAAAGCCAAATGAATGGGAGAAGAGACATGAACAAATAAGGGAAAAAGGACCACCAATCATAGACAACCAATGGCTTTCAGCTTTTGAAAGCAGACATCAAAGACAAGTCATTCTACAATTGAAGATAATATATTTTTGCATATCTGTTTTCCTCTGAGCTACCAAGGACCAGAGGCAATTAAATTTATTTCTCATTTCTTTGTCTTTTCTTTCTTTCTCTCTCTCTCTCTTTCCTTCCTTCCTTCCTTCCTCCCTCCCTCCCTCCCTCCCTCTTTCTTCCTTCCTTCCTTCCTTCCTTCCTTCCTTCCTTCCTTCCTTCCTTCCTTCCTTCCTTCCTTCCTTCCTTCCTTTCCTTTCCTTTCCTTTCCTTTCCTTTCCTTTTTAGAAAGGCAGAGAGAGGGAGAGGGAGGGAGAGAGAAATGAGGGGAGAAGAGTAGAAGAAGAGGGAAAGAGAAAAATCTTCAGAAGGCTCCACACCCAGTGCAGAACCTGACACGAGGCTCAATCTTATGAAACTGAGATCATTAACAGAGCCAAAATCAAGATTCAGGTGCTTAACTGATTGAGCTACCCAGGGGCCTTTATTTCTCATTTTTTGATTAATTAGAAGACAGAACAAATTATTGAACAGGTATGTTACAGGACAAGATATCAATAATGGGTGATAAGCACTAAATCTTTCATTTGGTTAAGTTACTAATATGACTATCTCCAGAGATTTTTTTTTATTGTTTGTTTTGGTATTTCACTATGGTAGTAAAAAATTAAATGCCTTTAGGGGCCAGATGGATATCAGAAGTGAGTGAACTGTTGGCAAATAAATTGAGGGGTTAGGCCCTTTATGGAACACCACTAGTCATCCCACAAAGACATTATTACATAAATAGGTCCAATATAGGCAAGTCTTATTGGTTTTCCAAGAAAAGTCAAGAATCTGTATTTTTAATATAAAACTTGATTTTTGTATGATTGACATTATTTAAATTTTAGGGGAGGAAAGGATGGAGACCAAAAGGCTTTTCTGGGTAAACAAGCCACATTTTTGTGGGTATACAAACCACATACCCTGAATATCAGGGTAACTCTGAGTTACAGTTTCTCTCTGTCCTAGAAATGGAAACTTTACTACACCTGTTCAATAATCTGGATTTCTCACATTTGACCACTAAGATCATCAAAAAAAATACATAAAGGAAACTAAAACATAATTTGATTGATTCTACTATTGTGAGTAAATGTGGTAGAACAAAGAATGAGGGAATTTTTCATTACCCAGCAGAAGGGGAATGAGGAACTAATCTTGACATTTGTTTTTTATGTCTATTCAGTCTTTTTTAAAGGTGATTGATAAAATTGGAGTTGTCTTCCTTTCTGTTGACTTCCACAGTAGTGTATAATTCAGTGGAATTCAGTTATCAGAACCTACGCAACATTTTTATGCTTTCTGGAAAAAAAAATTGGGGAGGGAGAAAACCACATTTTTCTGTGTTGAGATCAAGTATAAACTAAAATTAAACATGTACAAGTTTTCTCTCAATGATCCATGCTGTAAACAGTGCCAGAGAAACAATTCTGAGAATGTTCCTAGGTCTTTAGAATAACATAATCTATGTATGCACAGGTTTTGAGATACATAACTAATTAGCTTATTTCAATTCTCCAAACAAAGGTAGTACTATTAACCCATCCTAAACTTTAAGCTTGACTGTATGCCCTGTCCCAGGGAGCAAGAGATGAGAACACACTCACATTACTAGGATTAATGGTCAAGGCTCATGTTTGAATAAATCAGAAGTATATACACTTGATATTCCTCAGATTAGCACAGGCTCTCAGCAATATTGCAGTGTAACAGAGTTTTGATTCTAGCCAATCAAGTTACAGAAATATTTAAATATATTAAAGTTATTAATACAGTTAGTCATTTATTCTTGATTACTAATGACTTCAAAGTGAGCTAGAAACACATAATTCATACTAAAGAGTGGTGCATTGCCAGAGACCTATACATAAATTGCTTTTGCTGGTCTCAAATCCAAATACGACCCAGTATTATCCCTACTTTGTATATTTTTTGTTTAGTTTTTATTTTTATCAAGTTCAAAATTTTTTAAACATTTGAAATTGCAAATAGTAGTACTAAGATGTGTACAACAAAATACAATAGTCTTCTGCTTCAACTTCCTCCACATACCTGATCTTCAGACACCACCATATTCAGTTTTTACCTATACCCTCCAATTCTGTCTTCTTACTTCCAAATAATTGTTTATAATTAGTATTTTTCAATTAATATGTTTAGATCATATTTACTGACATTTATGGTTGTTGAAAACTAAGCTTTCTAATACCTCCACACAACACTGGATCCCCCATCCTTAAGCTAAGTATGTCCAAATTTTTATGTAAATAGTTTTTATTTACATGACTATAATTCTATAAATAGCTCTCACTGATCAGCCTAGCAGTGGTCTCTGATAACTTTTTTCTTTTATTGAATCTTTACAAACAAATGTGCCATAAATACATTAATATTCCTCTCAGTGGTCATAGTCCCAGTCTTCTAATTTCTACTATTTTTCTGGAGACCTCACCCTCTGTTGTTCTTCCTACTTTGTGTAGGCCTGGGAAACTTTGTGCTATTGTAGTGTAGGCAAATATATGTTATTCTCCAAAGGCCTATGAATATTTATGTATTTATTTTTTTATTTTATTTATTTAAATTCAATTAGCCAATATATAGTATATCACTAGTTTCAGATGTAGTGTTCAATAATTTATCAGTTGCATATACCATCCCATGCTCATCATATCACGTGCTCACCTTAATGTCCCTCACCCAACTCCCCAATTCTCCCCCACATGCCTCCTCTCCAGCAACCCTTACTTTGTTTCCTATAATTGGGGGTCCATTTCTGGGTTCTCCATTCTGACCCATTGATCTATGTGTCTGTTTTTGTGCCAGTACCATGCTTTATTGATAATTACAGTTTTGTAATATAGCTTGAAGTCTGGCATTGTGATGCCACCAGCTTTGGTTTCCTTTTCCAACATTCCTCTGGCTATTTGGGGTCTTTTCTAGTTCCACACAAACTTTAGGATTATTTGTTCCATCTCTTGAAAAAAGTTGATGGTATTTTGATAGGGATTGCATTAAATGTGTACATTGTTCTGGATGGCAAAGACATTTTAACAATATTTATTCTTCTAATCCATGAGCAAGGAATTTTTTTTTTCCTTTTATCTTCCTCAATTTCTTTCATAAGTGTTCTGTAATTTTTAAAATAAAGATGCTTTACTGCTTTGGTTAGGTTTCTTCCTAGGTATCTTACAGTTTTTGGTGCTAGTGTAAATGGAATTGATCCCTTAATTTATTTTTCTTCTGTCTCATTAGTGTATAGAAATGTGCATTGATTTTGTTGTCCTGTCACATTGCTGAATTTCAGTATGAATTCTAGCAATTTCAGGGTGGAGTTTTTTGGGTTTTCCACATAAAGTGTTATGTCATCTGCAAAGAATGAGAATATGACTTCTTTGCCAATCTGAATGCTTTTTTTTTTTTTTTTAAGATTTTATTTATTTATTTGACAGAGAGAAACACAGCGAGAGAGGGAACACAAGCAGGGGGAGTGAGAGAGGGAGAAGCAGGCTTCTGGCTGAGCAGAGAGCCTGATGTGGGGCTCGATCCTGGGTCCCCAGGATCATGACCTGAGCCCAAGGCAGTTGCTTAACCAACTGAACCATCCAGGCGCCCCGAATCTGAATGCTTTTGATTTCTCTTTGTTATCTAATCACTGAGGCTAGGACTTCTAGTACTATGTTGAATAGCGGTGGTGATAGTGGACAGCCCTGCTATGTTCCTGACCTTAAGGAAAAGCTCCCAGGTTTTCCCTATCAAGAAGGGTATTTGCTGTGGGCTTTTTGTGTATAGCTTTTATGATATTGAGGTACATTCACTCTATCCCTATAATGTGGAGAGTTTTAATCAAGAAAGAATGCTGTATTTTGTCAAATGCTTTTCTTCATCAATTTTGAGGATCATATATGGTTCTTGTCCTTTCTTTTATTAATATGATGAATCATGTTGGTTAATTTTTAAATGTTGAACATCCTTGCAGCCCAGGAATAAATGCCACTTGGTCATGGTGAATAATCCTTTTAATGTACTATTGGATTATTTTGGCTAGAAACTTGGTGAGAATTTTGGCATCCATGGTCATCAGCAATATTTGTCTGTAATTCTCCTTTTTGATGGGGATTTGTCTGGTTTGGGATGAGGGTAAAGCTCGTCTCATAGAATGAGTTTGGAAATTTTCCTTCCATTTTGATTTTCTGAAACATTTTCAGAAGAGTAGGTATTAGTTCTTTAAATGTTTGGTAGAATTCCCCTGAGAAGCCATCTGGCTCTGGACTCTTGTTTGTTGGGATATTTTTTCTTTTCTTTTTTTTTCTTTTTTTTTTTTTAGATATTATTTATTTATTTGGCAGAGAGAGAGACAAAAAGAGAGAGAACACAAGCAAGAGGAGTGGGAGAGGGAGAAGCAGGCCTCCCATTGAGCAGGAGCCCCCTATGTGGGGCTCAATCTGAGGACTCTGGGATCATGACCCTAGCTGAAGGCAGATGCTAAACAACTGAGTCCCCCAGGGACCCTTGTTGGGAGATTTTTGATGACTGCTTCAATTTCTTGCTGATTAAGGGTCAGTTCAGCTTTTCTATTTCTTCCTGTTTCAGTTTTGGGAGTTATAAGTTTCCAGGAATGCATCCATTTCTTATTTATTTATTTATTTATTTATTTATTTATTTATTTATTTATTTTATTGTTACTTAAATTTTTTTTCCAGTGTTCCAAGATTCATTCCCCATTCCCCACACCCAGTGCTCCACGCAATAGGTGCCCCCAGTACCCACCACCAGGCTCTCCCATCCCTCCACCCCCATCCCTCCAAGTCTCTCAGTTTGTTTCTGTGTCCAAAGTCTCTGTTGTTTCGTTTTTCCCCCTGGATTACCCTACTTCCCATTTACTTTCCTTCTCCCGCTGTCCTCCAGGTTACCCCTCATGCACCGCAAGTAAGTGAAACCATGTGATACTTGACTTTCTCTACTTGGATGATTTCACTCAGCATAATCTATGGGCAAGAGACATGAAGAGGCACTTCTCCATAGATGATATACAAATGGCTAACAGACACATGAAAAAATGTTCAGCGTCACTAGCTATCAGGAAAATTCAAATCAAAACCACACTGAGATACCACCTTACACCCGTCAGAATGGCCAAAATTAACAAGTCAGCAAACAACAAGTGTTGGAGAGGCTGCAGAGAAAGCGGAACCCTCTTACACTGTTGGTGGGAATGCAAGCTGGTGCAGCCACTTTGGAAAACAGTGCAGAGATTCATTAAAAAATTAAAAATAGTGCTACCTTATGACCCTGCAATTGCACTACTGGGCATTTACCCCAAAGAATGCATCCATTTCTTCCAAATTTTCTAATTTGTTGGCATAGCTGCTCATGTGTTCTTAAAATTGTTTGTATTTCCTTGGTATTGGTTGTAATCACTCTTCTTTCATTCATGATTTTATTTATCTGAGGCCTTTCTTTTTTTCTTTTTGGTAAGTCTGGCTAAGGGTTTATCAATTTTATTAATTCTTTCAAAGAACCAGCTTCTAGTTTCATTAATCTGTTCTTCTGGTTTCTATTTTATTGATTTCTGCTTATTTATTTATTTCTCTTCTCCCACTTGGTTTAGGCTTTATTTGCTATTCTTTCTCCAGCTTCTTTAGGTGTAAGTTTAGGTTGTGTTTTTGAAACTTTCTTAATTTTTTGAAAAAGGCTTGTATTGCTATGTACTTCCCTCTTAGGACTGCCTTTGCTGTATCCCAAAGGTTTTGTTCAGTTGTATTTTCATTTTCATTTGTTTCCATGAATTATTTTTTAAATTCTTCCCTAATCTTCTGGTTGACCCATTCATTCTTTAGTAGTCCATAAGCGTGTAAATGATTCTCTCCCTTCTCCCTTTCAGTCTAGAGTGACTTTAGGTCTAAAATGAGTCTCTTATAGATAGCTGATGGATGGTTCTTGCTTTTTTATCCAATCTGATACCCTGTACTTTTGATTGGCGCATTTAGTCCATTTACATTCAGAGTAACTACTGAAAGATATGAATTTCGTGCCATTTTGTCACCTGTAAAATTCCTGTCTCTCTATATAGTCTCTTTCTTTCTGGTCTGTTACTTTTGAGCTCTCTTTTCACTTACAGGATCCTCTTTAGTACTTCTTTCAGCACTAAAGAGGTTTAGTGGTCACAAATTCTTTTAGTTTCTCATTGTCCTGGAAGCTCTCTCTCCTTCCATTCTCAATGACATCCTTGCTGGATAAAGTATTCTTGGCTGCATGTTTTTCTCATTTAGTACCCTGACTATATCATGCCAGTCCTTTCTGGCCTGCCAGGTCTCTGTGGATAGTTCTTCTGCAAGCCTCATGACCCCTGTGGGTCACTATTATATAATATCTATGCTTATTGATTTTGAGAGGGGTCCTCTCTCTACCTCTTGGACTTGAATGCCTGTTTCTTTCCCAATATTAGGGAAGTACTTAGCTATGATTTGCTCAAATACACCTTTTGGCCCTCTCTCTCTTTCTTCTTCCTCAAGGACCCCAATAATTCTAATATTATTTCACTTTATGGTATCACTGATTTCTTGAAGACTCCCCTCATGGTCCATTAGCTATTTTTCTCTTTTCCTCAGCTTCCTTCCTTTCCATCATCTTTCTTCTAGGTCACTGACTCTTCTCCTTCATTTATCCTAGCTGTTAGAGCATCCAATTTAGACTGCAACTCAGTTAAAGCATTTTTTATTTCATCGTGGTTAGATTTTCTTTCTGCATGAAGAGATTCTCTAGTGTCTTTTTTTTTTTTTTTCCCAAGCCCAGCTAGATTCTGAGTTTCAGATCTGGCATTTTACTTATATCCATATTGATTAGATCTATGACGGAGAGTATTATCTCTGTTCTTTTGGTTTTTGTTGTTGTTGTTTTTAAACATTTTTTAAAAAGATTTTATTTATATATTTGTCAGAAAGAGAGAGAGCACAAGCAGGGAGAGCATCAGGCAGAGCAGACAGAGGGAGAACCAGGCTCCCCACCAAGTAACAAACCTGATGCAGGACTCAATCCCAGGACCATGGGATAATGACCTGAGCTGAAGGCAGCTGCTTACCTGACTGAGCCACCCAGGCATCCCTGGTTCTTTCTTTTCATGCAAATTCTTCCTTCTAGTTATTTTGTCCAGAGAAGAATGAATGAACAAGAGAACAAAATAAAAAATAACCATGACCCAAGTGAAATACACACTAGAAAAATCTGAAGAGGTCAGAAACCAAAAAGGAAAGAAAAAGAAAAAAAAAGTGTATGTGTGTGTGGGGGGGGGTGGAGAATAATCTCCCAGGTGGGCAAAGCAGGGTTTGTGATTCACTAGGTTCTAGGTGTATTGTGGTCTGTTTGTTAGAAGACACTAAATCCCAAAATTGTAAAGAAAGCTAAACATATATATATACAAAAATAAAAATGAATGCAGTGAAAGGAAGTAAAAAATGAGGACTATGCCTATAACATATTAATTTAAAAAATGAAAGCTAAAAAAGACTTAAAACCAAAGAGTTGATAAAATAAAAAACAAGAAAAAAAGGAAAAAAGGAAAAGGAAAATTTTAAACTGAAAAATAAATGAATCATGATAAATCAGGACTTCTATATACTATTTTCCCCTAGTGTTGGAGTTTTGCAGTCCTGTGTACACCATAAATTTGGTGTTCATTTATTCTAGCTGGTCTTCTGGGAGAGGGGGCCTGCTGTACTGATTATCAGGTGTCTTTTCCTGGACAGAGTTACAGTTCCCCTTGCCAGGGAGCAGGCTCAGTATAAGCTGATTCTGGTTGCACCATGTGGCTTTTGTTTCCTGAAGGCTTTCTGCACCTCTTTAGAGAAAGAAAATAAAAATGGCTACACCCTATCACCAGCCCTGGGGCTGAAAGATCATGGTCCCCTCTCCTAAGTAAACCCTCAGAGATAAGTGGTCTTCACTTTTGTGTGTGCCAGACTCTAAAGACTTCTGCAGTGTGTACCTACACCAATCCTCCAAGGAGAAGATGGGGAGTTGAAGCATTTCTGCCCTTTGCAGGCCCTGAAGGGAAAGCTGTCATCCCAGTCATGCCTCAGTTTAGGGTTTATGGCAAACCAAGATGTGAGCTCCCTTCAGGCTTGCTAACCATTCCCAGTTTCCCAGTTCCAATACTTGGGAACTTTGCCAGCTCAGGTCCTCCCATTCCTTATGTAACCCTGGGGATCCTGCGACCACTCTGTCCCACCTAGGATTCTGCCCTTCTTTACCACCTGATCACCTTTCAGGCAGAGTCATCTCTCCCTGGAAGAGACTTCTAAAGGTTCTAATTTTTGCCTCTGGGGCTATATCACTTCCCAGTAGCTGGCTTACAGAGCCTCCCTCTTCGCCATTTATCTTCCAATATATCCCTTCAGATTCACTTCTCCGTATGTCTTACCTTGCAAAAAGTGGCCACTTCTCTATTTGTAGAATTCCAGCAATTCTTTTCTTACATTTCAGGTTGAATTCATAGGTGTACAGAATGATTTGAAAGTTTTCTAGCTAAATTCAATGGACCAGATGAAACAAGGTCCCTTACTCTTCCACCATCTTGCTTCCCTTCCTCTATATTTATCTTATTGATTGATAGTTGTCAATGTATTACATTCTTGGTTGAAATAAATGTTCCTCAGGTTGTGAAGTCATTATTCCATTTTATTCCAAAATCCTGGGTGTTTATTGAAAAAAATAAAATTCTTTATACTCTCATTCCTCTTGTGTATGATGATTCTTTTATCCCTCTGTGATGCTTTTGGGTGTTTTTCTCTTTATTGTTGGCATTCTGCAATTTCATAAAGATTTGGCTTGCTGTGGGCTTTTTATTATTCAAAGTAATGCTCCCCACATTTTTAAAAATAATTTATTTATTTATTTGATAGAGAGAAACACAGCTAGAGAGGGAACACAAGCAGGGGGAGTGAGAGAGGGAGAAGCAGGCTTCCCACCAAGCAGGGAGCCCGATGTGGGACTCGATCCCAGGTCTCCGGGATCACAACCCGAGCTGAAGGCAGTCGCTCAACCAACTGAGCCACCCAGGTGCCCTTCAAAGTAATGCCCATTTATTACTACGTTGGTTAGAAAATTTATTTAATTATCATATATTATTATTATATACTTATTTTATTATCATATATTATTTTTATATATTAACTTGAAATTTGTATAATTTCATTTCCCCCATTTTTAAAAAATATTTTATTTATTTATTTGACAGAGAAGGAGATCACAAGTAGGCAGAGAGGCAGGCAGGGAGAGAGGAGGAAGCAGGCTCCCTGCTGAGCAGAGAGCCCCAGGCAGGCCTCAATCCCAGGACCCTGAGATTATAACTTGAGCTGAAGGCAGAGTCACCCAGGTGCCCTCCATTTCCCCTTTTTATTTCTCTAATATACCTATTATTTCTGGTAGCTGGACCTCAGTGGATCCAGTCTTCTTATTGTTCCTTTTTTCATATTTTTTGTTCTATCTTCTAGAAGATTTACTTGAACTTATATTCAGCCCTTTACCATTGTTCTGTTACTCTAATTCTTATTTTTAAAATGTCAAATGTTATTTTCATCCTCGATATTTTAGTAGTGTTCTCCTTCAGGATAACTGATAGTGATAACTGAGGCAATTAATTACACAGATTTTTTTTTTCATCTGCTTCCTGTATTATTTTATTCAACTTTACTTTTAAATTCTCTTCCCACTCATATAAGCACTCTCAAACAGGTGGTAATCATTGATATCTATTTATAATTAAGAATAAGACAATGGAAATCAGGCTATAAACTCAAGTTAATAGAGGGGACATGTTGACTAGAGGTCCTGAACTTAAGGTATTTGGGTGGAGAGGGAGATCTTTTGGATGAAGATTCCACATTTCAGAGTTTTTTAAGATATGTTCTGAAGAAATTCAATGTTTTAGAAACAAACAAATGAACAAAAACCAAACAACAAAACTGTCTTCCAGGATCCAACTTAGGAAGGACAGAGAAGAACTGCAGGGTGATAGAAAGTGCTGAGATATCTCATCATTCAATCAGCTCCCACTTTATTTCTGTGTTTTTATTTTGGCACTTTAGTTCTCAATGCTCCCCTCTCCTGCCACTCTATTCAGAAATCTAAAGCTCTCACGTAGAATATTTTTAGAGAATCACATCTTCTGCAAGGTGGGCTGGATTAGTTACATGGCTTTGAGGTTGAAGGTGAGGCAAATGGATAAAGGAGTATGCCCATGGTTCTCTTAACAATTTTTAAATGAATCTCTCTGGTATTTGCTTGAAGCCTCATCCTTATCTTCTTTGGTAGTCTGTGCCATCAAGCCCCATGTTTTTGAAATTTCTATCTAGTAAACTCTGCTTCTTTTTGCCATCCTTTTCTATAGGCAGTCACTCCAGTCTGTTAAATCACATAAGGCTCCTTTTATCTGATAAATCACTCAATAATCCTCTACTGCCCATTTCTACCTTGTAGGGCTCTGTTGGTATATTGGGCCCATTGTTGGCTAAATTCTCATTTTCTCAATCTTCATTGGTTTGTATCTTTTTCTCTTTACTGTCACCATAATGAAATCTTCAGGGAAAAAGAAAATGCATTTTTGCCTTCAGTTCATTAATTTTAACTCTTAGTCCAGATTTAGTACATTTTCTCTGAATTTTTAAGAAGGATTAAAGCCCTACTGAACTAAGTAGTAATTAAGATGGTATTTTCAATAAAAAAAAAATACTATTTCCCTTCTGAAAGTAGTCTCAGGGTGACTGACAGAAACCCATTTCCTTGTTTTTATTACAATCTCACTTCACTCAGCTTTGTAGCAGTCTCTGGGTTGTTAGAATGTCTAAAATGACAGGAGAAACTATCCAAAGACAAAAATCTTATAGGAGAAAAGGCCCTAGGATTTCTGCCTAATATAAAGGCTTTTTATTCTCCTTCCCACTGACTACAGGGGAAAAATCATCTTAAGAACTGACAAAACCATATCAACAGTTTTCATTAAAAACACATTCATGTCAACATTAAGTAAGTTCACGTCAATTATAATGGGACATTTATGTATGTGCAAAGTAAAAAAATGAAAACAGCAATGTAGGGCATAGTGCAATCCATTTAGGAGAAGTTCATCATTTCCTAACAAAATCACAAAACATTTTAGATGCATGATTTATCACAAGATTATTAGAGAAAGACTTCTCTTTTCTCTTTTTCAGTCCTTTTAATTCAGTGCTTGGCAAATAAAATGTTTTCTTTCCCATCAAGTGTTGAGTTGGAGTGCTTAGTTCTTAGAAAAATAGCATAGGCAAGAAAGGACTTTACCTTTATAAAATGATGTTCCAAAAGAATACATGAAACAATATGTATTAGGATCCTACTGACAAAAACTCCACCTTCCAATATGCACTCCAAGAACATTATATCAAAGTATTGAGATAAATTATGACCTATGATTTATACCATGCTAGAAATCAAAATATATAAATGAAAGCAGACTTTCCAAGACTGCTGTTTTGTTTCTTTTTAAAGATTTTATTTATTTGACAGAGAGAAACAGCCATAGAGGAAACACAAGCAGGAGGAGTGAGAGAGGGAGAAGCAGGCTTCCCGCTGAGCAGGGAGCCTGATGTGGGGCTCGATCCCAGGTCTCCGGGATCATGACCTGAGCCGAAGGCAGTCGCCCAACCAACTGAGCCACCCAGGTGCCCCAAGACTGCCCTTTTACCTTAGTTCTATTAGGTCCCTTCTAGTCCTTGACCAGCTCTCTGCTCATTTACAACAAACCAAATAGACATCTACTCCTCTGACTCATATACTACATCCTTTACTCTAGTTGGGTGCCTTTTTTTAATGATCTATGGAGTATTCCTACTTTTGCCTTCTTCCTGAATATGAATTCTAGGAGAAGATGAACTATTCAGATGGATAAGTCAATGAACATCATTACTAAGTCTGTTTCATTTCTTTCTTATAAATCCTGCCCATAGGAAATGGGTAAACATTTGAAAACATAACAGAGAATAGTAAAGCAGCATAGATACATATGGGGAAAACACTTCATGATTTATATTGTTGTTTCATACACATCATCTTTTTTGATCCTCATACCAACCACATAGGGTTGGCAGGAGAAGGACTGAGCTTATTTCCATTTTACAAAGTTTTAAATAAGGCAGGTGAGATAACTTCACACATAAGTGGGATTAAATTATTGGGATTCATACACCAGGTCTAGAACAAATTTTCAATTCAGTGCGGGGTCAGATCAGCCTTTCGCTTTTGTAGCGGCATGGAGTTAAATTGTAGCATCTTGTGTCTGTTTTTTCCCCCTTCCTTTTTCATTCCTTAACCAATTAGAATAGAAGGCATCCAAATGAGAAAAAAGAAGTAAAATTATCTCTGTTTGCAGATAACAATCTTACATATTGAGAACCTTAACAATTCTATCCAAAAAAGTTACACTTAAGAAATAAGTTCAGTAAAGTTTCAGGTTACAAACTCAACATACAAAAATTAGTTGCATTTTTTATAACTGAACAATGAGGTATTAAGAAAATAATCCCATTTATAGTAATATTAAAAAGAATAAAATACTTAGGTTCAATATAAATTCAATCAAGGTGAAATACCTGTGCACTGAAAACTATAAAGCACTGTTGAAAGAAATTGAAGAAGTCACAAATAAATGGAAAGGTATCCCATGTTCATGAATTTGGTGAATAAATAGTGTTCAAATGCCCGTACTACTCAAATCAATCTGTAGATTCAATGAGATCCTATCAAAATTCCAATGGCATCTCTTAGAGATATTTTTTAAAAATACTAAAATTCATATGGAACCATAAAATACCCCAAACAACCCAACCTATTTTAAAGAAGAACAAAGCTGGAGGTATCATACTTCCCAATTTCAAAGTATATAGCAAAACTCTACAGTAATCAATACTGTATGTTAATGGCATACAAAGAGACACAAAGATTAACAGAACAGAATAAATAACTCAGAAGTAAACTCATACATACACAATAACCTAATTTTAAACAAAGGGGCTGAGAATATACAATGGGAAGAGTATAGTCTCTTCAAGAAATAATATTGGGAAATTGGATATCCATATGCAAAATAGTGAAACTGGACCCCTAACACCATAAACAAAAATCACCTCAAAACCAATTAAAGATTTAAACATTAGATCATAAACCATAAAATTCCTAGAAGAAAACATTCAGGAAAAGCTTGACATTGGTCTTAGCAGTGATTTTTTGGAGATCACACCACAATCACAGACAATGAGAGAAAATATTTACAAGTAGAACTGTACCAAACTAAAAAGTTTCTACATAGCAAATGAAATGGTTAACATAATGTAAAAGCAAATTTTGGAATGGAAGAAAAATACTTGCAAATCTTATGTCTCTAAGGGGTTAGTATCCAAAATATGTAACAACTCTTACAACTTGAGAGAAAAAAAGAAAGAGAGAGAGAAAGAATAAAGAAAAGAAAAACAAAAAAAAAGCAAAAAAACAAACAAGAACCCCCAAAACAAAAAAATTCACAAATATCCCAATTAAAAATGGCTAAAGTACCTGAATAGACATTTCTTTTTTCTGAAAAACACATGTAAAAGGCCACCACGTAATGAAAAGACACTCAGCATTACTAATCATAGAGGGAATGCAAATCAAAACCACAATGAAATACCATTCTACACCTGTTCAAATTGCTATTATTGAAGAAATCAAAAGATAACAGATGTTGGTGAGGGTGCAGAGAAAAGGGAACTCTTATATATTATTGGTGGAATGTAAACTAGTAAAGCCATTATACTAAACAGTATCATGTCACCTAAAAATATACATATAAAACTACCATATGATCCAATAATCTCACATATGGGTATATATTAAAAGGAAATAAAATTACTAGCTCAAAGATATATTTGCATTTCTATATTCATTGCAGCACTATTCATAAAAATCAAGATATGCAAATTATCTAAGTATCTGAGAGTCGATGAATAAAGAAAATTTGATAGGTATATATCTCACACACATATACATACACATATTATATATGCACATACACATATACATATACATAATATACATATTATAGTATTCAGTCTTAAAAGGAAGGAAATCCTTCAATCTGTGACAACACAGATAAACCTGAAAGACATTATGCTCTGTGAAATAAAACAGGTACAAAAAGACCAATATTGCATGAACTCACTTATATGTAGTATCTAGACAGGGGGAAAGCCAAATTCACTGTAATGATATCCTGATTATCACAGGCTGGAGGCATGTAGGAAAAGGTTAGTTTAAATAAAAATGGAAGAAATTAGAATTGTGGTTGCCATGTGCTGGGAAGAGGGAGTCACAGGAAGTTACTTAAAGAATGCAGAGTTTAGTTTTGCAAGACAAAAAGAGTTCTGTGAATGGAGGTGGTGTTGATGGCTCAATAATATAATTGCACTTAATATCACTGAATATCACTTAATATCACTGAATTGTGCACTTAAAATGTTTATCCTAGTAACTTTTATATGTATTTTGCCACATGAAAAAATAGGCTTAAAAAATCAAGGCAGAAATACTTAACACTGGGTTCATGGATCTATAAGAAGTTCTCTTTAAATAATGGGGAGACAATGACACACTTGAAATTATTTGCAAATTGTGTATCCTCCTTCACCCCATTTGGGGAGAGATTACAATAGCTTTCAGTAGAAACTTAACGCAAACTGTGAAAACTAAGGAGAAGGCTAAGAAAAGATTTATCAGATGTTTGTAGATTAAAAGTAATAAATATCCACAGGTTTTATTGTTAAATTTACATGTTAAAGAGACATGTATAATGTCAATAAATTATATTATTTGTTATTCAATCACTATAACTAATCTCCTAGGGTTAGCAAATATACTGCTTGAATGTTGAGGCTCCCTTCTCTTAAATTTCAACATACCCCAAATTTGTAGCTCCATCTCCCCATTTGATAGTCAAAAATTGGTGTCTAGAGATGATAAATGTCTTGGCCAGCCAAGGTGACACAAATGCCTATTTTTCATTCTACCTAAAATCAAGGATTGCCAGATACCTTATTCTCATTAAAGTCAGTGGACATCTAGAGCTTTGTTAAATAATAACTAAGATGTATTATAAGCTCACCATGTACTACTATTTTAAGCAGTAAAATAACATAACAACATTTCTCTCTTCATGACATTCTTATGAGACAGGTGCTTATTAGTTTTCATAGTTTTTCAGTAGATGCTTTCATTTTACAAGTCAAGAAAATGAGGCTTATGAACATTAACTTGCTTATCATGTTCAGATAGGAAGTGACCGAGTCAGATTCAGATTCAGGTAGATCTGACTCTAAAAGCTCACATATTCACCACTGTATCATTCATTCTCTAATTATGAATGAGGACTAAGCTATATCCATTGACACAGAAGATATATCTGACTTGATTCAAGAATACAAAGCTACATGCCAGAGAAATGTGAAGAGCAGTCAGAGACTTAGAGCCCTGTGTCTGAAACCCTACTTAAAATCTCTTGATATTACAGAGTAATAGAAAGATTTAAGGACATCATTATTACCATTAATATTTAGACCAATAATAAGCAAATGGTGGAAATGAATCCAGCCACTTAAAGCAGACCACCAAAAAAGGGAGAGCAAATATCTTGGCTTTGCTATTTAACCAGAAAGAAAACTTGGGTAATCTCAGCATGTCCTCTGAAACCCACCATTCCTCACATACTCTTTTCCTTTGATAAGGGAAATCTGTGTTCTAAGGTGGCTGACCAATCCAGTAGGGGATCCCAGTCCCAGCCACAGGGCCGTTCTAGGTTTTTCCACCTTGCCCTACCTGCTACAGGCATGGGAGTACCAGAGATATGGAAATAAAACTGTATAAACTACCCCCTTTTCTTGTGCTTGGGGCTGAGACCTTGGGAGATTACTTTCCTCTGAGCCCACCAGCATTAAGTAAACCTCCAATCCTTCAAGGTCTCTGAGCGTCGTTTGTTTCTCTGGTCAGGATCCAGTACAGGTCTGTAATATTTGGTTTCCTGACTGGGAAGCCCAACCTCACTGACCCATTGTTGCCACTGGTTTGGGGGCAATGGTAGGGTAGTGACAGAATGAAGGGTTGTAACGGAGAAGGTGCACCCTGTCTAATCTTTGTCAGTCACCTCAAACTGGCCCCACTCTACTGTTCCTGCCCGCTGGACTCAAGGAGACTTGGCAGGTGAGGACCTGGTCCCAACGTCAGATTCCAGTAAGGCCTGAGGCCCCAGGACCCAGTCAGGTCCACCTGTAAAAGTGGAAGGGGAGACTGATCGCCTCCCAGAGACTTCTTAGAGGTCTCACAGGTAGGGATTTCAAAGGAGGGAGGTCCCTCAGGTAAGGGACCCCCTGAAAAGGAGGACAGGAAGGAAATTCTGAAAGGAAAGGAATTCCACAGTTTAGGGCCTCCTGGGGTCAGAGGGAGGAACTATAACTTTTGGAGTGAATAGATGAGTCAATGTGCAGTTTAACCTGGCTTGTCAGGCGGACTGATTCTGTGGCTCCAGAGGCAGGCATTCTTAGGGTCCCCAGAAGCTTATGGAGTCCAAGTAGGCCCTAACCTGTTTCTGTGGAGACCTCATAAGAACTAAGGTGAACCCTTTTGGGGTGCCTGTCCAGGGTTTATACGGACCCACTATAGCTAAGAGGCAGCCAAGTCTTCTACAGGAGGGCAGATGGGTGGGCATCTGATTGGTTTCTCCTCTGGAGGGGCACCCACCCTTTGTCTCTGTGCCACCACACATGGGAACATCACTATGGGATCAGGGCAGAACAAACCTACAGTTCTTGAGACCATGATCAAAAATTTCAGGAAGGGTTTTTCAGAAGATTATGGATTTAAGATGCACCCTGGCAAAATGAGAACCCTATGTCAGTTAGAATGGCCCACCTTTAATGTCAGATGGCCTTTAGAAGGAACACTGGATGTCCCAATAGTTCATTAGGTACAGCAAGTTGCCAAGGAACCAGCCTTGACTGAATGGAGAAACCTGAGTTCCGGGTGGGAATAAGAAAGAAAGAGACACAAAGAATGGGATTGGGAGGGTCACAGCCAAGGCTGTTAAGATGAGGTTTATTTGTTTATAGCAGTTTTATATGATTTAAGCACAATACAATCACAAGGGAGTCACCTTGATCACTGAATAGAATGCAGTAGAACAACAACTTCCTCAATTAGTGTTGTTATACTACATTGCATCAGATCAGACTGTCTTGTGATCAACTAGCTTAAGGGCAAATCTATCTTTCAATGCCTACTTTCGGCTATGTGGTTTATATGCTTTTGCAAGCTGCAGTTATGGCAGTGCTTTAGGACTGATCTGTGGCGGGTAGGGCTGGTCTCTGACCTGGCCCTAAGACTGCCAGGACCCTGTCAGCTTGCTGTCTTGTCACCACAGTAAGTTGTAATGGGGGAAGCCAGGACACTCCAACTGATTTCCATGACTAGGAATTGCCCAGACCCTCCCCTCTTGGGTACAATTCGCTTCCAATAGGCAGGGACAGGCCAGGGTCTTAATCGCCTTATCCAAGTGGCCCCAAAAGACTGACAGAAGCCCAGCCTCCACAGATCCTAGCCATAGATCCCACAGATAAACTGATCCTGCCTCCTCTGTATTCACCCCCAAGGCTGTCTGCACCTGGTCCCCTTCAGTTCCAGATACTCCACCGCCATCAATCTCCCTGGTGCCCCCGGCCCAGAGGATCCACTTTCTCTGGGTCCAACAGTCAAGCTGCATCCCAGGCTGAGCCAAGCATCCTCCAAATGCCAGTACAAGAGACGTGAGAACCTGAGAGGCACGATAAAGATGGGACAGTCCAACCTGGCTGTTCCATGATGTATTAGCAACCCTTCTCCAACACCAACACCCTCAACTGGACACATGAGCCCACCTGTTCATTCTGGGAAAGGGTTTTCAGAGTGGTCCTGTTGGTGAGTCTATAAGGCAGAGAGTCCCAAACACCAAAAGGGGGAAAACACAGAACCCCCTTGGCCAGGAATTAATATGCCTACTGTAAAGAAAAGGGCATTAAAAGAATGTATGTCTCAACCAGGAAAGGCTCAGAAGCTCAACTGCTACAAGAAAGAACTCCAAGATGGGACCTCATAGGCCTTGTGGAAAGACTCAGACTGAGGAGGACCAGGTTCTCTTCTCCTTGGCCCCATGAGCCCATAGTCAAATAAAAATAGGGGACCAACCAGTAACTTTTATGGTTAATACTGGGACCAAGCACTCTGTTGTCATCTCCTTCACCAAGAGGACTGAGACCATCCTTGGGGCTCCCGGGACATGGGCAATACAACAGCCCTTTTGCCAGGTTCATCAGTATGAAATCAGGGGCCACAAGGTCTGACATGAATTCCTTTATCTACCTGATTGCTCTATCCCCCTCCTGGGCCGAGACATACTGTTCAAGCTTGGGGCTCAGATAACCTTTGAGCCCACCAGGGCTCTGACTGAACCCAGGGCAAGAGGAGATGGAGTCTCTGGTACTAACAATTATCACACCAAGGGAAGAAAAATGGAGACTATTCTGCACCCACTCCCAGGTGAATGGCCCACTGGACCGGCCTTCCCTTCAGTATGGGTTAAAGACAAACCTACCCAGACTAGCCCTGAATCAGGACTCTATATTGTTAAACTGATTCCAGTAGCCCAACTCCAGAGGCAAAGGCAATACCTCTGCCTACAAGAAAGTAAGAATGGCATCCAAGAACATCTGGCCAGTACTTACAGAAGCAGGTATCCTAATCCAGTGCCAGTTGGCCTGGAATACCCCACTCCTGCCAGTTAAGAAACCAGGAGGGGGCTATCAATCAGTCCAAGACCTGTGGGCCATCAACAAGGTAGCCATTTCCCTATACCCAGTGGTCCAAAATCCATCCACCCTCCTCGACCAAATCCCAGGGTCAGCCAAATGGTTCACCTGCCTAAATTTTAGGGTGGCTTCTTCTGCCTCCTCTTAGCTTCCGAGAGCCAGCCACTGTTTGCCTTTGAATGGACTGAACCTGGTACAGGGCGCCAGAAGCAACTGACTTGGATGTGCCTCCTGCAGGGGTTTAAAAGTTCACCAACTCTCTTAGGGGAAGCACTAGTTGCAGACCTCGCCAGCTTCGCAAGAGAGGCTGCATGATGTACCCTCCTTCAGTACATGGATGACCTCCTCCTCATCAGTGACACACAAAAGCACTGCACAAAAGGCAAAAAGGCCCTCCTACAGCTCCTACCAGACTTGGGATACTGAGTCTCATGGAAAAAGGCACAAATCTGCCAACAGGCCTGATACCTCGGTTTCCTCCTCATCCAAGGGAAGAGAGAACCAGGGCTGGAGAGAAAGAAAATCATCATCTCCTTACCACAGCCCCAGATAAAAAGGGGCCTATGAGAATTCTTGGGGGCTGCAGGATTCTGCTGCATCTGGATTCCTGGGTTCTCGGCAATAGCAAGACCCGTCTATGATCTCTTAGAGGGACCAAATCGAGAACCTCCTGCCTGGACTGAGGAAGCGAAATCTGCCTTCACACAGATAAAGGCTGCCCTGCGGAAGGCTCCAGCCCTGGGACTACCAAATAATGAAAAACCCTTCAATCTTTTTCATACATGAAAAAAAGGAGTGCTTAGGGTGCTCACCCAAGCTGTTGGGCCCTGGCAATGGCCAGCTGCTGCCTATCTGTCAAAGAAACTGGACTTCATGGCAGCAGGATGGCCACCAGGCCTCAGGGCTCTAGCAAGCACAGTCCTACTCATTAAGGAGGCAGACAAGCTCACCTTGTGGCAAAAACTTAATGTCAAGGTCCCTCATGCAGTGCAACCCTCATGAACACACAGGGGCACCACCTCCTTTCCAACTCTAGGCAAGCACAATACCAAGGGCTCCTTGGTATTCCTTGTGAAAACTCATGAGTCACCCTCAAAATAGTGAGGATATTAAGCCCAGCAACCCAAATTTCTCCCCACAGAACGGGGGAACTGGACCATGAGTGCTCCAAAGTAACTGATGAAGTCTATGCAAGCCACCCAGATCTACGGGATGAAACCATAAAAAAAAAACAGAGCTCACACTGTTCAGCAACAGCAGCAGTTATCAGAAAAAGGTGCTTAGAAAGTGGGTTCACCACAACCACTAAAGTCCTAGAAGCTAAGACATTACCAGCTGGATGGTCAGCACAACACGCTAAACTGTATGCCTTAGTCCAAGGCCTCACTCTCAGTGAAGGTAAGTGAGTCAACATATACACTGACTCTTGGTGTGCCTTTGCTACTATGCATATACCTAGGGCCATCTACAAGGAAAGGGGTGTCCTTACCACCTTAGAAAAAGCTATCAAAAACAAGAAAGAGATACTAAAATTCCTTGAAGCCATGTGGCTTCCAAGAGAAGCAGTAATCCTGCACTGTAAGGGACACTAGAAAGGAGACAACCCCATCATGGGGAAATCATCTGGTAGATGATGTTGCCAAGACTGCATCCAGTAAAGACATTTATAAAGCCCCTCCCCTCACCATGGCCCTGACATCCCTGGAAAAAGTCCCTCCACCCAGTTACACTAAAAAGGAAAGAAAATTGGCCATGGCTGAGAGGGCCACCCTAATTGAAAAGAGATGATGGGTGATGCTAGATGGGCACATCTTCATCCCAACAGCAACAGGAGGGCATCTGGTCAAGAAATACCACCAACTCACCTACCTGGAAAAAACTGCATTAGAGGCCCTCTTCAAAAGGCACTACTATATCAGTCAGCTGCCAGCACTATGCCAAGCAACCAGTCAGCAATGCATAACGTGCTAAAGATAATGTTCGATATGCACCACGGCCCCTGCCAGATGTACAGAGGATGGGAATAACCCCTTTCAAACATCTAGAAATAGACTTCACAGATGTGCAGCTGAGCAGGGGGTTCATATATCTCCTAGTAAAAGTGTACACATTCTGTGGATAGGTCAAAGCCTTCCTGACTAGGATAGAACAAAGCCTGGAAGTAGCCAAAGTCCTCTTGTGGGATATTGTGCCCCAGTTCGGCCTGCCATTAACAAATCCATAGTAACAACGGGCCTACATTTGTAGCAGACACTGTACAGGTCTTGACCAAGTCTCTTAACCCCTGGAGATTCCACAACACGTACTGGTTCCAAAGCTCAGGGAAAGTAGAGCAAATAAATTGTACCCTCAATGAAACCTTAGCAAAGTTTTGTCAGAAGACTAACCTTCCATGGCCAGATCTGCTCCCTGGCCTTCCTGCATGCCTGTTGCATGATTGCAGAACCCTGAGATTATGATCTGAGCCAAAGTCAAGAGTTGGATGCGTAATCCACTGAGCCGCCTACATGGGTGGTTTTTATAAGGGTTTGTTCACATTTTAAAAATATTTTGTTCTTTACACATATACAGTTTGCAGTTTTCTGCACGTGTGTTGTAGTTAACAAAACACAGGTTTTCAAAAATATTTATTTATTTACTTTAGAGAGACAGAGAGGGAATTTGGGGGGGGGGAGGGCAGAGGGAGAAGAAGATAAAGAATTCTCAAGCAGACTCTCCACTGAGTGAGGAGCCTGACATGGGACTCAATCCCATGACCCTGAGATCATGACCTGAGTCAAAATCAAGAGCTGGAGCCACACTGATGTTCCTACATTATTAACTGTTAAGACAAGATGGAACCAAACTTGAAGCTCCCCTATGCAAACAAAACCATTTAGAGCAAAACTTGGTCTACTGTATTTAATAAATTAAAGGAAAAACTCAGGTTACTTCTTGTAAATGCCTCTGATAATCATAAATTAAACTTAAATCACCTTCCTAAAACGGTATAAGATAATTACTTTTAACCAATCTCCTACTGTCTAGGTAGCCCCATTGTAATTATGAAGGTTAAACTACTTCCTCATTTTCACTTTATAAGCCATCCTGTAACATCAACTTCCTACCAGGTTCAGGTGGAAGTCTTCCTGATCTCGAATAGTTTGGTTTTTTGCTCAATAAAACTTACTCATGCCAAGTAAAGCTCTGAATTTTTATTTGAGAACACAAACTATACCTTTACAGTGGAACCCTTTTTCTATTTTAAAAATACAGATTCTTTTCAGTATCTCAACGTTGAGATTTTCTTCCTTTTTGTTTACCTACCATTGAATGTATAGTCCTGATTTATGCTAATTTACAGAATTATACATTTAATTATGCATTTTTGTTAAAAAACTATATATAAATATAGTTTTTAAATTGAGGCGTCTATGAGAGAAAGGATCAGTTCTCTCTTATTTATGATTGTGTTTAACTTTGTATCACTAAACTTAATAGCCTCCCATCTATCCCTTGTATATATTTAAAAAATTGCAATTTTTGGTAACAGTAATCCCAAAATTAAAGTGAAGAACAAGTGGATTAAAATAAATGAGGAAAGAGGAGAAGCAGTGCTATGATGTTGAGAAGGGTGTTCCTGTGCGGACAGGAGAAGGAGTCCCCAACTCCTGGTCAGTGAGGAGCCCATTTCTTCTGTTGGAGACATATAGCAGGGTTATTTGTACAAAACACAACTCACTCATTTATTCAGGGGTTTATTCTAATTTTGGTTAATCAAAATTCCCCTGATGGCTAAAGGGTTAATGAACCAAAATTTTAATTTCTATTTCCATTCTCTTTTCCTCTTATAGAAATTGGATGGTGAAGAGGTAAATGATATGTATCTTTTTCCCACTGTAAAATTCCCTCACCCATTTTGATCATATTTATTTGTTTAATTTAATATGTCTCTGTGAGCCATTTCACAGTAAGGCAGCATATAAACACATAACATTTTTAAAAGTACAGGTTGTTTTATTTTTATACTGATAAGGGTAGACTGATCTGAATTCATTTAGCATTTGAGTTTATTTGAGCTCTTTCATTTAATAATATTATCACCACACAAATGTTTGCTTATGAATTGATTTCCAAAAGAGGTCTCCCTTTACTAATTTTAGCCTTTAAAACATTCTGTGTTAAAAAAACACAGTACTTTCCCAATGGTTTTCATGTCACTTGGCTTACTAATATGAGTTCTGAAATGGTTGTTGGGAGAAACTTCTTGAGATCAGGCAATTCTTTTCACCTCTATAAACTTTAATTTCATTTTTCTTCATTTGGGAAAATGAGAAAATATTAGAGTAAATGATCCCAAAAGTCTCCTTTCAGCTCTGATACTCAAACTCTCCTATGAAGTGCCCAAGTCTGTTCCAGATAATAAGATAAGCTAGTAATACAAAGTGGAAATAAAGTCCCCAGGATATTCTTTAGCTATAATCAGATGACCTAGAGAAAAGAGAGAAATTTCATAAAAAAGAGAGTGGAGGAATATATGAATTGAAGGTGATACAGAAAGTAATGTAAGAAATGTGAAATGTGAAAAGGAATAGAGATAAGATCGTTTCAAAAATCGCCAAGGATAAACTAAAGGGACCCTGACATGAAGGTACAATTTTCTTCTTGTGATCTATACTTTTGCAAAATCTAGATTATTCAATCTAATCATTCCTCTACCTCTCCAAAAGTATGTGTTATGCAAATATCTGTGAAATCCTAAATCCCTGTTTGTAGTTAGGAACTCTTTCCTTCCGTTTTACCTATATTTCCTCCCTAGCATCCTCCCGAATCAGAGATTTATGTTTTCTCAGGAGCCTCACATAAGCCACTGGCCACTATGAATGACAAATACTGATCCTCTATACCACTGTTCTCTTCTTCCACTAGCTTCCTAAAATGTGGTTCCTGTCTCTGTACTGAGAAACAATCTATATAATGTAACACATAATTTTATTTTAAGGTAAATACCTTTCATTTTCTGACTGAAATTATTTGAGTAGTTTTCCAATATATTTAAGTTTGAACATTTCATTTCACCTTTTATTCTTTTTTAGATTTTATTTATTTATTTGACAGAGAGAAAGAAACACAGCTAGAGAGGGAACACAAGCAGGGGGAGTGAGACATGGAGAAGCAGGCTTCCCGCTGAGCAGGAAGCCAGATGTGGACTCTATCCCAGGTCTCTGGGATCATGACCTGAGCCGAAGGCAGTCATTTAACCAACTGAGCCACCCACGCGCCCTTCATTTCACCTTTTATTCTAATTGTTAAGCAGAACAGCATTGGTGTCTTTGAAAGATCATCTTTCTTCATCCACTTAAAAAGAAAATCCTGGATGTGTCAATTATAACCATTAGAGCAGAATTTTTCCCTTTTAGTCAAACTCATCATTAAATGCTTAAAGGCTGCTACCAAGTTACTTTTCTCTTTAAAAATTAAAAAAAACTTTAAAAAAAGATAAAAATATATAAAGTAATTTATAGGAGGGGATGATATAAAAAGCTACACATGCATATATCTATTAAGGCAAATGGGTCAAATTCAATACATTCTTGATTTTTTATTCCCAACAGAATGATTTTTATATTTATAAGCAGTTGAACATAAATCATAAGAACAATATTACACATTATGATATAAAATTTAAATTTTAGTACCCATAAAATAGTTTTATTTTATTTTATTTTTTTATTTTTTTATTGTTACTAAGATTTTTTTTTTCCAGTGTTCAAGATTCATTCCCCGTTCCCCACACCCAGTGCTCCACGCTTTAGGTGTCCCCAGTACCCACCACCAGGCTCTCCCATCCCTCCAAGTTCCTCAGTTTGTTTTTGTGTCCAAAGTCTCTGTTGTTTCATTTCCTTCCCTAGATTACCCTAGTTCCCATTTACTTTCCTTCTCCCACTGTCCTCCAGGTTACCCCTCATGCACCGCAAGTAAGTGAAACCATG
>PITA01007079.1:0-94593 GCA_004023965.1 Spilogale gracilis | reverse complement strand
CAAATAAAAAAAATAAATAAAATCCTTGAAAAGAAAAATGCACAGCGGACCAACTTATTCCTCGAAACCCGTCAAGTTAATAGGGCAATGAGGACTCCATGAGGCCCATTTGGGCTATTTATCTCAAATTTGCATCCTCTCCTCACTCAGGGAGAATAAGGGGATGATCAAGGGCCCTTCCACCTTAAACTAGTATCACCCCAAATCTCCTCAATGCAGTCCAAAAGCAGACTGGATGCCATCATAGCGTTCGGCGGGTAAGGGGAATGCCGCTGCCCGGGTCTCAACTCCACATGCGTGCCTGCCGGTTTGCCAACCTGATGGGCAGCCACGCTGCTGGGCCGCAGCGGGCAGGCCTGATGACTGACTTCCCTCGTGCTCTGCGGTGGGACCGGCGCTGTGCCCTCAGTCGGGCGGGGCCCTCTCGCTGGCCTCTTGCCTTTCTGGGGACCAGTCTCACCCTGACACTTTGGTGGGATGTCCTATTTGCTAATGAGATGCAGGAAGGGGAGGCTCTGGCAACGATTAGTCAGGAGCTGGCAAGTTTTTTCCCTGGAAAAAGGCCAGATGATAAATACTGTGTGTTTTGCAGGCCGTCTGGTCTCTGTTGCAACGACTCACCTACGATGCCGCGGCGTGAGAGCAGCCAGAGACGATGCAGGAACGAAAGGGCATGGCTGTGTGTTAATACAAGGTGCCTTACAGAAAGGAGGACAGGCTGCGCTCGGCCCCGTGAATGAGGCACTTGTGCACTAAGATGCTGCGTCAGTGTGCAATGGGTGGGCTGAGAAGCCTGGACTTCTCTAGAGGCTGTAGGAAATCACATCGCGAACAGGGGCTTCGGAGCCCCGCTTCCTTGGTTCAAGACTCAGCTTTGGGAAGCTTACATGCATGCTCTCCTTTGGTCTTCACGTAAAGCCTGCATCTTTGAAGGACAGAGGAGTGGGAAGAGAGGGTGGAAGGTTCTGGAACCTGTTTCTCTCTCCATCTGTGTGTTCACAACCTCAGGCCACGCCCATCTTTGAGAGAAATGCCCCCTGGCTTCTGGCCAGCCCTGGCCCCCACTCACGGCTCCTCTTCACTCCAGGCTTCTTCACTAAGCTGCCTCTGTCTACCCTTTGTCACCACGCACTCACCTCGTGGCCCCTGAAAGGCTGGCTTCTGCCCTGAGCTCACAGACAGCTGTGATCAAGATGATTTCTTCAACAAGAGGTACATTCAGTCAAGGCCCATTGCATAGTTAGGCCGTGCCCTTGACAACGGGGGCCCAAGGGAGGAAAAGCTAATCGCAATGTATTCCTCCTCCCAGCAGAGGCGCTATCTGCAGATCATCCTGAGAAACTCCAGGGAGCCTCCCATCTCCACGGGACACCAATATTTTAACCATTGTTTTGTCCAGGGTTGTTCCTTTTGGGTGGAAAAGTTCAAGGTGAATCCTAAGAGGCTGCTGTCATGATGGCACGTTTCACTAAGAGAAGAGTTGGCTCTATCAATCAAGACAGCAAAATAACTCACTCTGGGAAATTCACACGTGTGCCCGGCGATGACAATGGTGCCGGGTGCGCATCCCCATCTGCTAGCCTGTGGTCTGTGAGGGAAGAGGTGGAGGCACCCCCCACTCCCCTGAGCCAGCTGCTTTAGCCCCCGGTCTGGCCTCCATGGGACCTGCTGTTGCTGAGACTCTTGATGCAGAAATGCTCTCAACTGTCCCCGAGTACTCAGTGCCTAGCCTGCTGCCAGGCAAATGATGGCATCTTAGGAAACAACCACTGAACGAGTCATTTCCCTCCTGGATCCCTGGGGAGGTGACAGAGGTAGGCCATTTGTCAAATTAAAGAAAAATCGAGGTAAAAAGATTCAACATCCTCTCCTGGAGCTCAGCTACTCTGGGGAACAGAATAAATGAGAATTCCACAGACACAGGCCAGTGCTCAGAAAACTCAGCCAAGTACAACTCTCTTATATGGGCTCTGCCGCCTCTCTGCCCGCAGAGTCACCATCCTACCAGTGCAGGGACCCAGGAAGGATGCCAATTCTAATACCTTCTTTTGATGGCCGGGAAGGTAGGTATCCCCTGCCTGCCTCTTCAACACACTGGCAACACTTGTGTAAGCAACAACTCTTGTGATAACCAGCCCCGTTATGAATCAGTTCTCACTGGTGTTCCTACTACTCGACCCAACATGAATTTTTCCTGAACTATTTTTATAATATCTAATCTGTTGTAGAGTAATGGACTGTGAAACTGTTAGTTTGCCATTTCTGGGCAGATGGTCTTAACCCTGAGACCTTATTAGGCTGTAATTTGATATTTAAAATGGCAGAGGGGAATATAAGAAACAAAATGGTGCCTATAAAATCTTACCTATTCCTTAATGTCAAGTGATATGAAATATTTTTAGGTTTTTAGAGCGTTTTTCTATCTTAAAAAATAAAAAAGGTAATTATTCCAAATAACAATCTTGAAAGACTGGTTGGTGATTTTCTTCTAAATATTCACAGTAGGAAAACCAGGGATCTTAGGGACTGATTCAGTGGTAGGATAGCCAATTTTTAAAAAGAACCTCAAACTTCTGAGTTTATTATCTCCCCACATACATGATAAAGCAGGTACTAGGTATCTTTGATATGTAACAGATCACCCCAAAACTCGGTGGCTTAGGAGAGTAATAGTAATTTATTATCTGTGATGGACTGAATGGGGTCCCCTCCCCACCACCTCCAAATTCATAGGCTGAAGCCCTTGACTCCCAGTGTGACTGTGTTAGGCGATGGGGCCTTTAAGGAAGTGACTAAGGTTAAGTGAGGTCATAGGGTGGGGCCCTAATCCAATGGGACCGGAGTCCTCAGAAGAGGAGGAAGAGACTCCAGAGATGTGTGTGCGCAGAGGACACGTGAGGACACAGTGGGAAGGTGGCACCCACAGCTGAGGAGGCCTCCGGATCCTGTCAACACCCCGATCCTGGGCTTCTGGCCTCCAGAGCTATGAGGAAGGAATTGCTTTTTTAAAAAAAATATATTTTCTTATTTCTTTATAAGAGAGAGAGTGAGTGAGCAAGAGCAGGAGGAGAAGGAGAGGGAGAGGGAGAGGGAGAGGGAGAAGCAGACTCTCCATGGAGCTGGGAGCCCGATGTGGGACTCGATCCCGGGACTCCAGGATCATTATCTGAGCCGCAGGCAGTGGCTTAACCAACTGAGCCACCCCAGTGCCCCACAATACATTATTCCTTATGGTTTCTGTGGGTCAGGAATTCATGAGCAGCTCAGAGGGATGGCCCTGGTGCTCTGGTATTGGCTGGGGCCACGGTCTCATCTGAAGACCTGAGCGGGGCTGGGGAGTCACGTCCACGGCGGCTCACTCCCACAGCCGGCGAGTTGGTGGTGGATGTTGGCTGGGGCCTTAGTCCCTCTACCCTGGGCCTAATAAAATCTTTTTCCTCCATTCCCAACCAACCATCCTGAACCCTTTTCTGCAGTTTAGTTATATTTTAAATATATCGTAAAAAGAAATGTGATACCCCTTATTTTCACCTGTCGGAATTTTGGGATCATTGCCACTCAGGTCCCCTTTCGGAAGTGAAGGATTTCGCCCCAGCTGTTGGGAATCTGCCTCAACTATTAGCCAGCACTGCCCTTGGCCATGGCTAAGACCTCCCAGGAGAGCTGCCACCATCTAATGACTGGCTGGTGCTAGGGGAGAGGGGCCTGGCTCCTTTGCCCCAACTTGGGACAAGCCTGGGGAGCCGCCCCAGTTTTAGTGCTCCCTGGGGGTCTGCCAAGGACCCGGCCGCACAGCACTGCCTCGCAGCTTCTCCCTCAGACCCACCTCCCTCCCTCCTCTCTCCCTCTGACGCTGATCCTCAGAACTTCCTTATGGACACCCTGCACATTAATTTCTGTCTAGAGTCAGCTTCTCAGGGAACACAAACTGCAGCAGCCAGGCTTTCAGGGAATTATTCTCGAAAGAGTCGACCATCTAAGTAAGACTCCTCCCACAGAGATAAAGGAGCCTCTTGACGCCTCGTGTTGTGCTCAGCTGTGGGCCCAGCTGCGGAAACCAAGTGAGAAGGCGTGTGGCAGATCTCAAGATTGGCCCGCACCCTTCCCCTCTGCCTGGATGCAGGCTCTGTGCAGGGGGACTTTGTCACTTGTCTTCATTCTGTTGGCCGAAGCAAGAAGAAAACCCAGCCCCGCTTCAAGGGGAGAGGGAAGAGATTCCATCTTGGGTAGAAGTTAGGGTACCTGTTCTGAGCCTAGGCCTCGGGGAGACTCGCCTCCGTGCCTCCTGGAATCGTGCCACTGTCATAAGAACAGGTCTGGGACAGCCTGACGGGGGAGGAGAGACCACGCGGGCCAGAGGTGAGACATTCCCCTGAGGCCACGCAGGCCAACCAGGCGCCAAGTAACCTGGTAAGCGACCACAGACGTGTGAGTGAGCACAGCCCAGACCAGAAGAATGCCCAGCCTGAACCGATGGCCTGCAGGACTGAGCTAAAGAAACGGTTGCTGTCTTCAGTTTTGGGGAGCTTGTTACGTGGCGGTAGAAGCATGGGTGTGATACAGGAATGAAGCAGGCAAGAGAAGGAGAGACCCCGGGCCTCAGCAGATGCCTTGGGTTCCCTCTCACTGGCTCAGGGGTTGCGGCCGGTGGCTCAAAGCTGTGACCTTCTTCTAGCATTGTCCTTGGGTGACAGGTGCCATCCCAGCTAGAGGTGAATTTAAGCCTGGGGCACCTCCCAAACTAAGGGCTGCTTGGTGTGAAGGACAGAAGGCCAGCCTCCCTGCCTCCAGGCAGGGCAAGTTCTGGCCCACTTTGCACTCCAGAGCTCCCCTGTCGTCAGGCTCAGGCTATCTCTCAGCCCAAACCACAGACTTACCTTCCTTCTTTCCTCCCCTTGCACCTACAGGTTCATTCTGAACACTCTATAATCAATCAACAAGCATGCAGCCCAAACCCCATCTCGAACTCTGCTTCTAGGGACTCTGACCCAAGATGTAGGTCAAGAGTGAAATTCCTAGAAGAGAAAGGGGAGGAGCCCGGGAATGACTGTTGTGGAAAGAACCGGAAAAGTACTGATCTCTCTAATACCTTCACGTCTTCAGTGCAACAGAAGCCGATTCTTCCACTGGTCCAAGACAAACATCTCCCGCCACCGAAGGAATCGCACTCCCTCCCTTGACAAGAGCAGAATGCAAGGCTCGCCTTCTCCCTTCCGTCTTTTACTGCTTCCTTCCTAGTAACCCTGCCCCATGTTTAAACCCCTTCCCATCGGTAGGAAGAGACCATCACCTGCATTCCAACAGCAACAGCCCCAACTCCTCCTGGGCAAAGTCAGGATTCTCGAGCCATCTACACTAGAGATCTCCACTTTTTCACTCTTGCCATTCAGCCCACATCCCATGGCTTCTGCACTTGACCACAGTATCCTTGCCAATGTTCTCAGGGCCAGCCTCAGTCCTTAAGTCGCAGCCCACCCGACCACCTCTGATGTCACGCTTCACTCCCTCCAAGTGCGGGAGACACAGTGAAACATGTGCCTTTTGCTTCTGCGATACTGTGTTTGCCTGGTTTTCTGCCTAATCTCGAGGCAATCCAGGACCCTCTTCCTTTGCGCCTTAAACGTCCATGTGTTTCTGGCTCTTTTGTCACCTACCGTCTATTTTTCTGGATTATTTCATTTGCGATCGTGGCATAGATTACCGTGCACGCCCCGGTGAGTTTCAGTCCTCATTTCTGGCTCTGGATGCACACATCCAACTGCGCTTTGGATACCTCCTCTGGAATGTTCCACGGGCATCTTATACCACCAGCTCCTAAACACACCTGTGTGTGCCTACACACAGCCACACACCGCACACGGGCTCACAGGCACGCACGCACACCCAAAGCCTGCTCCCATTCCTCCCTTGCTGCCCTAGCCCTGCTCCGGTCCCAGAACTGCCTCAGAAATCCCAGAAGGCTTTATTCATCTAGTTTCCAAAGGCAAAACTTCCGGAATTATCCTTGATTCTTCTCTTTCTTCCCCTCAACTCACCGGTCACCGCGTTCCAAATTCCTCAAAACTGAACCTCTTAAACAGCTCTTTACTTCTTTACATCGGTCCCCTCTGTCCCACCGCTGGCTACCGCCAGGCCCAGAACATTTCACGCCGTGTCTGGTCTGAGCTCCTGCCTTACTCACATCCAATCCCGTCTCCACACCCATCCAGACAGAGCATCATAAAACGCAAAGCTGATCATTGCTCTCTGCTGAAAAAAAAGTCCATTTCCTTCCTGCCACTCACTCAGATGGGACAGGGTGTGTTCTCCATCATAATGACCCAGGTTCCATCAAACTCTGTTGTAATTAGTTACCTGTCTGCATCCCCCAGAGAGACAAATCCCCCTCTTTGTTCAGCTATTTCTTGAAGCCCTCCCGTGCACAGAGCACCATTAATCAAGCAACAACGAGGACAGACATGTCTCCCTCACTCGTCTGCCACCCGCTCACCCCTTCTGAGCACAGTTTCTGACACATAGCAGTTTTAAGTCTTTGCTCAGTAAATAAATGATAAAATGAGGACTTTCTACCAAAGATGAACTAATTACCCTTATCCCCATTCTAATTTTAGAATAAGACTCATGGAAACACATTTTATACAAGTGATCTTTGGGGTCCCTGTTTACAGAAAGTGTCTTTTTATTCCAAAGGGCAGAGTCAAATCATATTTGAATATTTTCAAGCTGACAGACGTCTTTAAGCAATCACATTTCTCCAATGAAGATCCTGCTGGTAGCCAAATTCATGAAATTAGCCAAGCTCTTAAGGAACTTAGCACATCACTTAAGGATGATCGACATAAAAAAAAAAAAAAAAAAAAAAAAAAAAAAAAAAAAAAAAAAAAAAAAAAAAAAAAAAAAAAAAAAAAAAAAAAAAAAAAAAAAAAAAAAAAAAAAAAAAAAAAAAAGGATGATCGACATAGTCCAATGATATAGAAGTGCACTTTGTATGAACTTGAAATGACCACCAGCTCTGCTGTAAAGCAGGACAGCCCCAGCCCCGTGGTGCTTGCAGAGTCCATGACAGGGGCCCTTGGGACGCCTCCGGCGACAAAGGTAACCAAAGGGATCAGACCTGTCTGATGTCAGGAAGCCAGTGGGGACACTGTCTTCCGATTTTGAAATGTACTTTTTAAAAAAAGTATAGTAAAATATATACGATAACATAAAATTTGCCATTTTAACCATTTTTAAGAGTACCATTTGGTGGTACTGAGTATATTCACACTGTCGTGAAACTTCCCCATTGAACAATGATTCCCTAGTCAAGCTCATCCAGCCCCTGGTGCCCGCCCTTCTATTTTCTGGGTGTCTATGAACTCTGGGGACCTCGGACACGTGGAATCACACAGGATTTGTCCATGTTGTAGTAAGTGGCAGGATGTCCTTCCTTTCTAAGGCTGTGTAAGACCCCGTTGTAAGAATGACCACATCTTGATCCTCCCCTCGGGACATCTGGATGGTTGCTGAAATGTCACTGAAATGTCACACTCAGGCCAAGTGTGTGGGATCGCAGGCCTGACCAGGGCCCCTGGCATGTCCATCACTGACCGCGGGATACAGCTGAGGACACTTCCCCTCTGGTCCCAGGCCTGCCTCAGAAATCCCGGAACGACTCAGGCTTGTTGGCCTTGGCCATGGGCTTCTGGGTCGTGTGAGCTTTAAATGGCTAAGAACACCACTTCCCAGTCACTGCTGTCAGAGGCAAAAACTGACCCTGGACAGACAGCACTCTCTGGATTCTCTTTCCTTCAAACCGGGAAAGACCACCAGCAAACTTCTGCAATCACAGACAAGCCTCGTGTCTGTCACCATGACTTTCAATGATCTAACCCCCAAATAACTGTTTCCTCTGCAAATCAGTATCTCTTCCTAGATGGGGTTATTCCTTCAAGTATCACGCGTCAATGAGAAGCAGCCAAGGTCTTGAGACTTTTATATCTCCTAACCCTTGGAAGCCTCTGGGCCGGTCACCTCCCTCGTCAGTCATGCCCCCGCTCCTGGCGCCCACAGGCTCCTTCAGTCCCAGATGGCCTAGCCCACAGGCTTCTGGGTAGGTCTGCCCACAGGCTGGAGGGAGGAGGCGGAGACACCAGGACTTTTATCCCTCTGCCTGAAAAGGCATCTCCGGCCAGTGGCCGTTTCTCCTCTGTGGCTCCGGCTCCTGCCGGGCAGACACGTGGGGTTCTGCTCCCATCGGATGGGCCCTGGTAACCCCGCCACCTCTCATGGCCCCCCTCTTTTTGAAATGCCCAGGAAAGCCTTTCTCGGTCTTCTCTCAGGCCCACCCAAGTCATGGTGACTTTTCTCCTCTGGAAGGCTTTTCCCTCACTCTCCCCTCAGGCAAACTCCACCACTGGTGCAAGGCCCAGCTGAGTGGGTGGCCCCCAGGGCGGCCCCCCAACCCCACCCAACCTCCTTTCTGCCTTGACTTAACTCTCTCATCCGAGTGTTACCCGGTTCCCGGAAAGACGGAAAGCCCTAGAAAGCTGGAACACCACCTTGCATCTGGTCCCTCGGCACCTCAAACAGCACTCCGTGAAGCCTACAGCTCATAAAGGAGTCGCTGAAGGAACGAGGAGGACAGCGATGGTGTGTTCCCCGCACAAAAAACACGCCTTCTTTCTCTCCAAAGATAACAACGCTTATGGTTGGACAGTGTCCCCCAAAGAGCCACGGTGAGGGCTTAGCCTCTGAGGCCTATGAACGAGGCAATAAGGTCTTGGCAATAAAGGTCTCTGAGGAGGTGATGGAGGGCAGATGAGGACACATTGGAGCGGGGTGGGCCCTTGTCCGATATGAGGGGTGTCCGTGTAAGAAGAGGACATCGTGAACACAGACACAGGGCCCATGGCCATGTGAGGACAGAGGCAGAGACCGGTGTGATGCTGCTACAAGGCAAAGGTCACCCAGGGCCCCCCGAATCTGGAAGAGACAGGGAAGGATCCTCCCCTCCAGAGACTTTGTGGGGAGCATGGTCCTGCCCGACCCAGGACTTCAGACCTCAGCTCCACAGCATCGGGTTCTTTTAAGGCCCCCAGTTCATGCCATCTTGTTCCAGCTGCCCCAGGGAACCACCACAGCCCCCGCGCCCCACAGTCCCGTCCACACAGGGGGGCCCCAGGGACATGGTTCTCTCAGATCCCAACCCGGATAACTGTAAATAAAGCTTTTAATGACGCACTTCTTAAAAGAGGCTGAGGCAAGACACACTCTCTGGTCAGGTTCCAGACATTTCTTCCTCAGCCGGGGGCTCACAATAAAACACACCCAACATGTCAGGGGTGCGTGGTGTCGGCTTCCACGTCCCCCTCCCGACACCTGGAGGCCCCGGGGCCACAGCAGGAGGCCAGACTTACGGTTCTGGGGGCAGCATAGTGCGTTGGTGATGCCGCTGGAGGCCTGGCCGCGCTCTGGAAGGACGATGGGCAGTACCTCTGGCCTGTGTCCGGAGGGGAAGACGAGGCGTAGATGCGGTTTTCCAGTCGCTCAGGCTCGTGCTTGTAGGACTCGAGAGGAAAGGTGTGCTGCTTGACCACCCGCGTGGGTGTGGACGGAGAGGAAGAGAGGCCGGAGGCTGCGCGGGAGACCAGAGAGCGCTGTCAGAGGTCTGGCTGAGGCAGAGGAAGGCCAAGGACGCTCTTCCGTTTCTTAGCACCACAAATCTCATATGGCAAGGATCTGCATTATTAAATTCTGAATGTTGGGGACAAGTGTGCCTCTCTCTGCATCTATCTCAGCATTGCGTTCCCCGAATAACTGTGTTCAAGTCTTAATCCCCAGCACCTGTGAGGATTTGGAAATAGTGTCTTTGCAGATGTCATCGAGTTAAAATGAGGTCGCACTGGAGTCAGCTTGGCTCTTAACCCAGTGAGACCAGCGTCCTTATGCAAGGAGAAGACACGGAGACCTGGACGCCCTCCCAGAGGAGAAGCCACATCACACGGAGCGACGCGTCTATGGGCCAAGGGTGCCGAGCGCAGCCCGCGACCGCCGGAAGCCGGCAGGAAGGAAGGGCGCTTGCCAGGGTCTCAGAGGGGGGACAGCCCGCCCAACACCTTGGCTTCAGACCTCGAGGCTCTTAAGTGGGAGAGAACAAACTTCCACTGTTTTAGGCCACCCGGTGGGAGGCACTTCATTACCGCAGCTCTAGAAGAAAACTCACGGAGTCAAGTTGTTGGATATTGATTTGTTTTCTAAGAGAAGCAGAACCTGGATTTGGATCTGGTGTCTCCCATCTACTGATAACTAAGTCAACTTTTTGTTTTTTAATTTGATATATTTAAAAATTTTAAACCGCGGGGCTCAAAGCGAAGACGTCCGAAACAAGGGCTCCCGACTTGCTACTCGCTGCTTCTGACCCCGACAAGGACATGTCGTCTACGAGTGGGGCTCCTCTGTCCCAGAATTCCCGACCCGTCTCCTCCGCCCACAGTCCTGTGCACATGTGTGTTCCCTCCTCTGCTTCCGTCTTCGCTCCCTGGACGGGCCTCCTGTTCCTCGGGAGTCAATTCGACCAACCTCTTTCTCGACTCTCCAGCCCTGTGACCCCTCTCCTGGACTCATGGGCACACCTCACCCAAACTACATATTACGAGGTCACGACACGCTATTTAACACTGAAACCAAATGCAGACATATATAAGTCTCCTGTCCCCCAAGCCCCCCCCATCTGTCTTTGGGACGGGGGTTCTGGGTTGGCCTTTTGGGCAGCTGGTGCTGCCCTGGCAAGGGGAAGATGCCTAGAAGATGCGCACCACCCAACAGACAAGGCGAGGGCAGAGAGCCCAGAAGGGAATGAGGCTCAAATTCCACTGGTGTCTTCTCTCCCTCCCCGTGCCCAGAGAGTGCGGGGGGTACATATTTCCTTGGTGGGAACTTTGGAAGGAACCAAACGAGGAGTGCCATCTTTTAGGGAACACCCTTTCCCATGAACCATCCCAAGTGGGAAGCCCTGCCCTAGGCCCCTGGCTGACCTCTGGGAGGCAGGTCTAGATGAAAGCAACAGATAGAACACTCGGTCACCCATGGTTTTGTGGGTTTCAAAACTTAAGATACCAAAGGCCTCCAACAGGAAAATCCCCAAGCGTTTTAGAAACAAAAGTTTTCCCCAAAGGTCTTGAGAAGCAAAGCCCATTTTGAGATGGGGGTGTGGGTGGAAGGAAAGGGAGACTCAAGAGCAGGAGATCTGGTAGTTTCCAGCTGCTGGGGGAAAGGTGGGGGTGGTCCAGCAGGCAAGGCGACAGAGAAGCTCCTGGCTCAAGTCTGGGCCTGTCCCCAGCGTCAGGGCTCCAGTGCTCCCCAGTGATGCCCCCAGAACGGTGAGGAATGAGGATTCCAGCCAAGGCTCAGAGGTGGCGAGCCTGGGCCTTTCAGAAGGCTCTGCTGGGGAGAAGAGGGATACCCTTGTCCTACTTTGTGGGGCTCGGCACTCCGTGGGCCTTAGGCCCCCAAGGGTGGGGGCCCGTCCTTTCATGGTTCTTCCAGCGAGAGTCGTCAGCTGGCCCCCTAGCCTGGTTTCTCACAGAGTAGCCCAGAATAGGCTAGTGCTCATGTCATTGGTGAGGAGGGAACAGGACGTCCACGGAGACCGTCACGGCTCCCTGACAGGCGCCACAAGCTGCCTCGTTCGCCTTACCTCTGAGACCGAACGGGACATGAAGAGGCTAACCCAGAGCCCCCTGTACAGAATGGCCCCACTCATGGTCTCTGAGAAGGGGCCCGTCTGCACGTGCCCCGTGTACCTCGGGAAGGATGTGGAAGGCTGTGGAAGGGCCGTCGGGAGACGAGAGGAGGAGCTGGCGGGGACAACGGTCATCCTACACCCTCTCCCGTTTTACAGCTTTCATACTGTGTGGATGTATTCGCGACTCAGAAAATTACTTTCTCCAGCCAGTTTCTGCTTCGGAGCCAAGAGGCTGGCTAATGCCGTGTAGACATGCCTCTAGTCTCTTCCCCTGATCCCAGGGGCCCCCACTAGCCCGGACAAGATCTGTCTCCCTCCCCACCCCTGTCCCCAGATGGAAGCACTCCGAGGGCAGGGCTGGTCTGTCCCTCTCTCTCTCCAACATTCTTCAGGGATGGAGTGTGGTTGCCATTGCATGAGGGACATGACAGCTGGTGGGGGACTCCTTGCGAGCTCTCTGGGTATAGAATGTTCCATCCTAAGTGTAAATAATTTAAGAGAACACGACTAAGCAGCTACCCCCTAAGAGGACCCTTTAAAACACAAATGGCTCATCCCCTGTGGCCTATCCCCACCTGAGTCCTGGAATGGTCCGAACCCAGGGCTATGGAGGCCAGGAAGGAGGGAGCAGGACACCCACGGCCCCGGACACAAGCTTGCTGAGCTGTCTGGGGTGAGGAGAAGATGCGTGGGCTTCCCGTCTGCTCAGGGGGGAACGACTGGTCTCTAGCGGAATATGGTTCTCCACGCCCCCAGGAAAGCTCCTCTCAATGAAGGCTTTCCCAGTTCAAAAGATGCCTCCATCTTTCCCCCTGGCCTTCCTGCCTCCTCCCTGCTCCCTTCCTGGAGTAGGTGCTTTTGCTGGGGCAAACAGGATGATGGGGGAGGGAACAGGTAAAATGATGGGAAGGTTAACAATATGTGTAGTTTAAGGGACAGAGAAAGAACCTTCCTAAGGACCAAAATTATGCCCCCTCTGTTCACTGATAGCTGAACTATCTTAAGAGGGGTAGATTGCAACAGCAACGTGTTTTTGCTGTTCACAAAGTGTTCCTACACACTCTTGCCCCATTGGCTCCCTGAAGCCACACCCTGGGGGGCAGCTTTACCTTCCCTCTTTGTAGGGGGAGAAACCAGCGACCGGAGAAGTCCTTTAGTGAGTAAACGAGGGCAGAGGCCACACCTGTGACCAGCGCCCTAACTCTAAATCCTAAAACCCTTTGCCAGGACTGAACAGGCAGCTTGCCAACGGAAAGATCACAAAGACTTCAAACGACAATTTTGGGTGTGAAAAGGTGGGGTTTCATGGGTCAGCAGGCAGGAGAGCTTAGAAAGCTCTGGGTACTAGAGGGTATTATGCTGAGCGAAATAAGTCATTCAGAGAAAGACAATTATCACAGGAGAAACAAGACAGAGGATCATAGGGAAGGGAGGGAAAAATGAAACAAGATGAAACTAGAGAGGAAGACAAACCATAAGAGACTCAATCTCAGGAAACAAACAAGGTTGCTAGAGGGAAGGGGTGTGGGAGGGATGGGGTGGCGGGTGATGGACAGTGGGGAGGGGATGTGCTATGGTGAGGGGAAAAAAAAGAAAAGAAAGCAAGTACTGGGTGCAGAAGGGAAGTGAGGGGTGGGCAGGAGGGAAAGGGGGATGGGAGGGGAGGGGAGGCTTGGGCTCAGTGGGCTTCCTCCCAGGGGGTGGGCTTTCTTGCCAGCCAGCAAGAGTGGAGACATGCTCAACGCAGAGGACAATTTTGCTTGCATTTACACTGTTTTAGAGGGGAAGGGGGGGAAATCTTAAGAGAAGGCAGGCCGGGTAAGAATGACGCTCCTATGTCTTTTTCTTCTTTTAAATATTGGTGCCACAACTCATAAAGAGGAGAATGGGGCAGTGCTGTCACAATCCCCCATTACTGTGAAATAGACCAATTTATTTCCTAATCACGGGGCCAACTGCCAAACTGTGAAGCTTTCAGGAAGACCAGGGTCCGCCCAGCCAGCTGCCCGGGGCCAGGCGGGCGCAGACGCGGAGGAGGGGGCATGTTCTCATGAAGCTGATGAATTCCACCTTTCAGTTTCGTTGGGGAAAATGGGGGCAAAAACAACACCCAGCCCCAAACCAACCATACCATACGCAGGGAGCACAGGGAGTCAAATGCATGGCATAGTAAAGCAGGAGGAGCTCGGGGAGACACCGGGGAAAGAGCTGGGCCGGCACTTTGGAAAACAAAACAAATCTGTCCCCCCACAGTGAAGGTGACTTTCTGAAGGGCCCAGACAAGACTGGGCTGTGGCCACAGTCCCCAGAACAGACAGGTTTCCCCCGTTTTGTTCTTTTGAGAAGGCTTTCCCTCCTTCTTCTGCTTCTTAAGGACTTTGTTTAGGACCGCTGTAGCCTCTGAGTGGGAACAATGCCTCTGATTCCCCGGGGCGGCAGCCAGCACGAGTGAATAGGCACAGTGAGTGAGGAGAAAGGGCTCCTGGCAGCCACACAGGGCTAGTGGCTCCAGACACCAGGGAGCCGTGAGCTGATGACTTCACAGGGCCAGGCCGTCCTGGCAGGAGCTCGGTCTGGAGAGGTGGAGGGGGAGGGGGCACAGGGGTGCCCCCGGAAGAAAGTGAACAGACCTCGGCAGAGGGACGGCCACCGTGGTGTGGAAGGTGGTGGCCTGGATTTCGGAAGCCTCTAGATGGGAGCTGAGTTTTACTGCTAACTGCCCGTGGGCCCTTCAACAAACCAAGCCCTTGCGTTGGCATGGGCAATGAACCTTGGAACGCTGAAAAAATAAAATAAATTTAAAGTCAAAAAAATAAAATAAAATAAACCAGGTAGACCAGATGGCCGTGTGGTATGCCCATGCTCCCCCTTCCCCCTGCCCGAGGGCAGCACATGCATGCAGTCTGAAATAACAAGTAAAAGGAGAAAATACTTTCTGTTCCTGATCTTTTTTTTTTTTTAAGATTTTATTTATTTATTTGACAGAAAGAGATCACAAGTAGGCAGAGAGGCAGGCAGAGGGACAGAGGCTGAGCAGAGAGCCTGATGCGGGCCTCGATCCCAGGACCCTGAGATCATGACCTGAGCCGAAGGCAGAGGTTTTAACCCACGGAGCCACCCAGGTGCCCTCTGTTCCTGATCTTAAATGGCCTTGCTCACCATCGTCTCATGAGAAGAATAAATATTCAACTGGATGGAAGGTTTGCTTACATGCTGTTTTAACAAACAACTAATGACTCGGAGATGAGGGGACTTATGGCTGTTGTTCTTAACTTTGAAGGGATGGTGATGAGGGTCGCGGGGGGTGAGGGGACGGTGGCACAGGCAGGGACAGCCAAGAGTCCCTGCTGCTCCGGAACTGTGCCACAAAGAGTGGCACTTAAAGGGTCAGAGAGCCCCGATAATATGAGCAGCATGATTGAGGTGTGCACTTGCTGGGTCCGATTTTGTACAAGAACTAGCCCGTCAGCCACTCGTTTTGCTTAGGATGACTTTCTTCCACGAGTAAATGTACTGCTTCAATTTTTAATCTTTTGCCTCTTGGTTTTCCCTCGGGCCTGGTTAACCTCTGTTCCGCCCTGCACTGGCCCCCTTCATTTTTTTGCTGTGAATTACCTGAGATGAGACCTCCCAGAGGTGGGACCTACCTGAGGTGAGGCCTGCCCCACTTGGGACCTACACAAGGTGAGACCTATCTGAGGTGGGAACTACCCAAGCGGGGGACTTCAGGAAGGACAGGAAATCCCTTCCCATCTCTTTTCCCTGGGTTCCCCCTCAAGGAGCCTAGGGGAGCTTGGGAGACACCAAAGGCAGTGGTAGTTCTGTGTCTAAAGGAATAAGCAGCTTCGTTATCAGGAAATGTGGTTCAAAACCCAAGACCCTTGTGAATCCTAGGCCTTGAGGTCTAAACCTTGATAGTAGATTTCCAGATTCTTCTTGCTTTTAAGGAACCAACAGGGTCCTGTGGCAGCTGGACTTTCTGGGGGCATTAACTCTACTTGTGGGGGAGAACAAGATCTCTCTGGCCTCAGTGCGTTGGGGTTGAAAGGGGCGCAAACATAAGCGACCATTCTTCCTTGCGCATGAGAGGGCTTTGGCCGACCGTCCCCGGCACATGCGTGGTCCGGGTTTGCCGCAGTCCAGTGATCCGCTCTGAGGCTCTATGTAGAAGATTCCTGAAACGTCCCCACATCCTTTTCATTGTACTTTGGACACCTTTCTGCCTTCATTTCCCATGGGAAGGTTTTGTTCAAAACCCTTGGTCTGGGCAGTCCCTGACCTCCAGCCTCACTGAGTAAGCCAACACACTGGGCACGGCGTCTGGGCCCCAAGTTGAGATGTTGCCGGCCTGAGGTCCTCAAACCCAGCCGGGCATAAGGATCTCCTAGGATCTTGGAGAATATATGTTCCCAGGTCTTAAATATTCTGGTCGAGTGGGTCTGAGGTGCAGCCTGGAAATCCGGCTTTTCTAAAGTTCCCCAGGTCATTCAGTGGTCACACAGGTTTTGAACCATTAGTTGAATGCAGACTTTCCATTCTATAGACAGGAAACTTCTAAAGGAATCTAGTTCCCATTCTACATTGTGGCCATGGAGAACCAAGGCCTCAGCCCTCTCTCTCGTAGCTCCCTTTGAGAGGGTGAATTCCCTTCTTTCTGAGTGTTAAGTGCCCTGCGGGATCCCTGAGGGAAGTCATTCTTCCTGCAGTCAACCGCAGTCTCACACAGAGGACCCCTGGTTGTGCCCCCTTCATGGTCACCAGGTGTTCATGAAGCCATCGGCCAGTTCTCCCTGGGGCCCTTCTTCTCAGCTGGCTGCTTTGCTCCAAATGCTCCAGAATCACTCATCTCCTAAAAGACCCTTTCCTGAGGTCCTCCCCACCCCAGCCGGGGCCCTCTCCTAGGAGTTAAGTCTCTGGACTCTTGTCTCAGGATCGGCCTGGATATCTTCATTAACCAATGGCCTTGGCTCCGACCATACTTGAGCTTACTCTTGGTTCATATGTCAATCTGAGGGAGGATTTGAGGCTGTGAGTTTTGCTTATAGATCCCAAGAATCTGTTCTAGAATCTTTAATAGTTGAAATTATTCAGAGTATGTTGGAGACTGTCTAGAGTCATTTTGGAATCAAAGCACTAAGGGAATTCGGTGAGTGAAAATTCTATTAAAAAAAACACAAAAGTTCTAGGACATTTTCTAAGGTTCTTATTCTTCTAGAAGGCAACCAGGAAAAACTAGTTTTAATAGGGCTTTGCATACCCCATAGCACTCTGGACCTAGTTATTAGGTCGCAGGCCCAAGCAGATAGATATCTGCATAGGTAAACTGGAAAAGAAAACAAAACAAAGACAGGGATCAAGAAGGAAAGGGGAATTTGGCATGGGCTGACCCTAGATCGGTCCCTACAGGGTGGCCCAGCCTCTGGGGTTTGCATCAGCCTTTAGAAGAGCTATGCCAACTTTATACTCATCCCGAGGTCTCAGTTCTGCTCCATGGCCCAAAATGCAACCTTAGGTACTTCACAAGAGCATATGTGCCTTTTGATGTTGAAGCTAAAAGGAAATCCTCGAGGGAAGGAGGAGAGGAAAAACAATTCCTTGGTCGCTTTGTAAGAGGGAGAGACTCTAGAATAATCCTCAGCCCTCGGTTGCTTTGTAAGAGGGAGAGATTCTAGAACAATCCAAAACAGATTCTGAAAAGCAACTCGCTGAGGATTTGCCGATGAAAAGGAAAGAGTGACGCGGGTCCCTTCTGACGACAATCTTTGTGGAATCACAGCAGGTGTTGTTGGTTACCGCACAGATTAATTCAGCTGAATGTGGCGGTAGGCTCAGGAGAGTCCCCACCCAAAGGATAAAGCCAGGAGGAGTGGCGGTGAGTGACCTTAGCAGATAAACTGCCCATGACCCCATTTTACAGTGGACGAAGTACAGGCCCTGCCCTGAGAGTCAAGCATCACGTCCAGGGTAACACTAGGTCAGAAGCCGGGCCACACCCAGCAATGACGTGGCTCTTCAGCTCCCCAGCCCGGCGCTAGAAAGGTTCGCGACGCTGGCTTCACAGGCACGGAGGGTCAGGGAGGAGCCCATCTGTGCAGGTGAGAGGAAAGAGCACGTGTGCACACAGGAGGCCAGCAGGTGCTTGGCGTCAGAGGTGGGAGGGCGGGACACAAAGTGTACCACTCTGGTCCACACTGCTGCCCTCGGGCTCTCACCTGCCTGGCCCAGACTGCCCCCCATGTCCACCAGCTGCCCCCAGAGCTCCTGCGGGCTGCATGGGGCAGTGAGTAGCTATGACCAGGACATGCTGGATTGGGGAGAGGAGGAAATGGGGTGACTCTAGGTTCCTTCCTGGGGTCAGTATGGCGACTGCCATGTCCTGAGAGAATGTAAAGGAAGGATAGTAATTCAGTAAGAGTCCCATGGGCTTTCATACTCCATTGGTACCCAGTGGGCAGGGGAGAGGTTGTCTGGCATTGGCCACAGTGGGGGCTGGAAGAGGCCCCTCCCCAGTGCCCTGCCCTGCTCGGAAGTCGTCGTAGTTTTCTATGGACGTTCAGACAAGTCTTTCTAACCTCATTTCTTCGAGATGCCTGCTTAAAACACTGTCATTGGGCAAACCTCTCGGGCAAAGCCAGCCTGCGTCGCACATGCCGGTATCACTAGGATATAAGACAGCGGGTCTGGTTGGAGGTTACACCTGGAATGGACTCTGCCGATATGGGACCACGGGGAGGGACAAGATCCCCCATGCAAAAGCATGCCTCTTGGTGAGAGTTCTCCCCTGGGAGAGCTGCGTTCAGTGCCCCGTTCTGACCCGGTGTGCCCCCTGAGCCGGGAACATGGATGCACCACGGCTGCCTATGCTTTGTCTCCAGCCCTCTCGGAATTTCTGGTCAGCCACCACCTGCTTATTATTCTAGTGACTCGGGAAACTTCCCCAGAAACTGGGAAGATATTCCAAAGTGTGTTTGGGTCCCGGGACCCGTATATAATCTGCTGAAATTGATAAATAAAGCATAGATACACAAATTATTCTCTCTTTCCAAAATAACCTCAGAGTGGCTCTAACTCCCCAACGGCCAGCTTTTAAGAATTTGAATTCCAAGGGTCTCAAAACATTTTTATAGTTCCTTTTCTGAAAGGGTGGATGGACACCCACCGTTTCTGCTTCTAGCAGGAGCGGTGGCCTCTCCGAGGGACCCTCACGGGGGTTAAAGATGGGGTGGGAAGTCGGTGTTGAGAACCAAGCTAAGAGAATCCAGTGATCCTGGGCACCTCCCCGAGACGTTGGCACACTGAGGTTCCCTAGCGGACTTGAAAATCAGAAACTGGACCTTGAGTTCATATATTTTCTGCAATTTGGGCTATTTGAATCTAATCAGTCCCCTGATTACTAGCCGCTGCCAGTGACGGGTAACTGCCGTCTAAAGTCTCCTGGGCTGTTCAGCCTGACCCTGGGGGGTGCTCCCAGGTCCCCCCACGCCCACCTCTATCTACGCTCTGGGCTCAATCCCAGTGACCAGGGGATGTGGGTGGGCTATGAGGTGCTCCGAGCCACTGCCCCTCGAGATAGGTCCTGGTGATTTCCAGATGGGCAAGACACACTATTCTACCAGGTACGAGGGCCTGTAAGCCCCCAGGGCACAGTTCCCAACCCCCCACTCTGGAAGCCGCATTCAGCAAAGCAGGAGGTGGTCCCAGAGGTTGGGCGCTGGGGAGTCGGTCTGAGCGGCTCTGGCCTGGCCCTCGCCCTCCTGCTGGGGCTCCGGGCAGGCCAGGTGCTGGCTGGAAGGCAGAGGGGGCATTCCCTTCCCGGGGGATGGGACTCCGGCCAGGGCTGTCCTGTGGGCGGTTGACGCAACACGTCGCCTGACACCACACGCCAGGCCCTCTGGGTGTGAGGTGCCAGTGAGACTGGACGGGTGTGTGCAAGGCCAGGGAGGCCTCAGCCGGGCCGGCGTCCAGGCCGCCTCTGCCCCCAGCACTAGCTTCTGCGGTGCTGTGCCGGGCTCCCCGCTCTCCTCATTCACTTCGCGAAGAAGGGCACTGTGGTCCCTACTGGCGGTTTGCTCCCGGGGCCTAATGGGTAGGTTCCCCATGAAGGAGGAAGAGGGGAGCAAGGAGAGCTGCAGATAGAAGGGAATCAAGCAGCTCATGCTGAAAACACATGTCCGGGCTGTGTCTTTTAAAGGCAATCCAGAAACTTTCTTCCAAGGTTTGCCTCTGCCCTTGACGACGACAACAATCCACAAATCCCACAGCAGTTCTGGGAGTTTAGGATCAAAGATGAGGGCATAAAACCTGAATCTGGAGGGAACTGGGAAAGGTGCTGGCCTTCTGAGGAGCCCAGAGTTCCTCACCTCCCAGGGTCTGACTTACATTAACCACCGAGCCCAAGCTCGTTTTATGGGTGTGTGACCTTTGGGTGTGGAAGGTCCCTTGACCCTTTCCAGGGTCTACTACTCCATCAGTCTCTCCAGTGACCAAGCCTCCCCTTTTTCCGCGTTGCTTTTACCTAAAGGACCTCATGCCCTGTTCATCGTGGCCCGGCTGTCGAAGGCTGGCCTGGATAAGGGTCACCCTACATGAAAGCACAGAGGCGCCGTCCCTGGGAAGGTGAGTGAGGAGAGGAAGGACAGGGACAGGAGCTCTGCTGTACCCAGTTAGCACACACTGTCCCCACTCGTTTTCTCTCTGGTGCCCCCCTCCCTGGGTTTCTAGCATTGGGGCAGGAGAAAATGATATCAGAACGCTGCGCTTAGGGGAACAGGGTTTTCCCCATTTACCTTCTGATTCGCGTCACAGCTTTCGCATTTATTTGTTGGCTAAGCTCATCTTGTGTAAAGCTGGTTTCTAGAGATCACTGGTCTTTCTTTCTTTCGAGAGAGTGTGCACGAGTGCGGGAGGGGCAGAGGGAGAGAGAGAATCTCAAGCTGGCTCCTCACCCACTGTGGAGGAGCTCGATATGGGGCTCGATCTCCCAACCCTTAGATCAGGACCTGAGCCAAAACCAAGAGTCGGACGCTTAACTGAGGGAGCCACCCAGGTGCCCTGAGATCACCGGTTTCTAGAGTTAACTTGTTCCCCTTTTTGTGCACCTTGCATATTCCAACATTACAAATTACAGTACGCAGTAGTTACCTCTTTACATATCCTGTCTCCTCCGCTAAGCATGATTGGTAGTGAGTTTTATTTATCATTGTGCCCCAGCCCGGTACACGATTCCTGCTCACTAAACTCTCACAGTGCCGACGCAGCGCACCTCGGTTCAACAAGAATGACCAAACCAGCACAGTCCTTACAAGAACAAACGGATGAGCTGGGTTTCATTAAAATTTAGAATTTAAGCTGTTCAAAAGATACTGTTAGGAAAATGAGAAAAGATAAGTGACAGGGAGAAAATACTGGCAAAACATACAGGTTAAAGGATTTGTATCCAGCATATATAAAGAACTCTCAAGACTCAATGACAAGAGAACGAATGGTTCCATAAAGAAAGTGAACAGATTAAAACAGATACTTCAGCCAAGAAGACATACAGACGACAAGCGCGCTGAAAGGTGCTGCAGGTCCTTAGTCATTAGTCAGGAGGGATACGCAATTTACGACATAACGAAATACCACCACACGCCTAGGAGACTTGCGAAAATTCTCGCTAAAATTGACAATACTAAGTGCTGGTGGGGTTATGGAGGAACAGGAACTCTCATACGTTCAGAATGGTGCAGCTGGATTGGAAAAGCCTTGGACAGCTAAACGTATTATTTACAATACAGCCCCAGAAAACCACTAGGAAATGAATTAAAAACTCAAGTCCATTCACAACTGGAATGCAAATGTTTATAGTGGATTTATTCATAGTTGCCCCAAGTCAGAAACGACCCACAAAATCCTTCAACTGGTGAATGAGTAGATGAGCTGATGCATCAAAGAATGGGACATTCCACTGTGACATACAGGAAAGAACCACTGAGATATGCAGCATCACAGATGAACTCGAATGCATTTTGCTGAATAAAAGAAGACTGTACACTAGATTTTACCATTTAAATAAAAATTATAGGGCAAAAAGCAAAATTACAGGGAACAGAAAAATTACAGGTTATAAAAATTATAAAGGGGCATGAAGGAATTTTTTGGGTTCCATATCTCAGTGGTGGTGGGGACTACACAATTACATATGTTTGTCAAAACCCACAGAACTGCACGCCGGAAAAGGTGGATTTTACATATGTAAACTGTATGTCAGTAAATATGACTGTGAAAAAAACCCAAAACTCTAATGTGAGTTTGAGGGCAGCTATCTATGCAGCTTGGGCTAATGGGGGGCCCAGGTATCATTTTCCCTGGGCCCTGAAGGAGAGATGGGTAGAGTAGGGCTGGGGTGCAGACCCAGGTGGGGCTAGGGTCGCAGACCTGGGTGGGGTTCGGGTGCACACATGTGGGGCCGTGATGCACAGATGGGTAGGGCTGGGGTGCATCCCATCTGTGCAATGTGTAATGCAACGTTATAGCTGAGGGGGGGCCCTGGCCTGTGACCCAAGACCTGCTCAGTTACAATTAGCAGCTAGAATCCCTCCTCCCCCTGGCCAGAAGATTGCTTTGGGAGACAGTACGGAGTGACCATTGTGAAGCAGGGGGAAAAAGTGAGCTCTGGGCTCTAGGAGCCCCTAAGCTTGCCGGCCTGTGTCCTTCAGGCCATGGGGAAGGGGAGCAGAGGAGGAGAGTTCCAAGGTTAGGTTGGAGGAAGGGAAGAAAGTCCCGGGAAGAGTGTGCAGGGAGAAGCAGGCCGAGGGAGCCCTGGCAGACCAACCTCACATTCAAGGCAGTGGGACAGACATGGGGGGGTGGGCAGTGCCCAGAACAGCACAGTGGAGTACCATGGCCACCTCCCCTTCCAGGATCACCCCTCCCCCTGAGAGTCAGTCTGTGTCTGGCTCCCCAGGGAGGCCCCCCACGGGCCCAGGAGGTTTCTACACAATTGCATCACTGCAGGGGGCTTTCCCCAATTTAAAACATTGTGGTAAAATAAGGGTTTTGCTTTATTTTTTAAAAACCTATATGCGAAGTACAGGAATGTCATGAATATCTGAGAAATATATTAGTAAAACTTTTAAATAAGCTAATTTGTTGATCAGAACATCTTAAATTTTTTTTTAATTGTAAAATGCAAAGAACATAACATTTCCCATCTTTACTATTCTTCCCTGGGCAGATAAGGGGCATGAAGTACCGTCACACTGTCGTGTCACCCTCAGGACATCACATCCAGAACTTTCTTCTTCCCAAACTGAAACACTGTCCCTGTTAAACATGCATCCCCGTCCCCTCCCCCAGGCCCACTCTTCTAGTTTGTGTATCTGAATCTGACCACTCCAGGGCGCTCGTGCATGGGGCTTCACACGAGATCTGTCCCTCAGTGTCTGACTTATTTCACTCGGCATAATGTCTTCAAGGTTCATCTATGTGCTAGCATACATCAGGATTTATTCCTTTTTAAGGCTGAATACTGTTCCATTGTATGGCTACACACACAGTTCTTCCTCCCTTCCTCCTCTTTCTTTCTCATTTATTTTTCGAGAGAGCGAGAATCTCAAAGTAGACGTCCCTCCCCCAAGTAGGGAGCTCGATGTGGGGCTCGATGTCCCGACCCTGAGATCACTGACCTAAGCAGAAACCAAGAGTCAGCAGCTCCGACCGAGGCCCCTAGGTGCCCCTCACACAGTGCTTTCCTTCGAAACTCGCTCCCAGCATTTCTGCTGCTTTGTTTCTCTCAAGAGATGGCAAACCCTCCTGGTGTGCAACTGCCCTCCCCTCTGGCGGCAGGCTTGCTGTGGCTCCCACACCCAGTTTCCGTGTGGCCCCTCGGCTGGGCTGCCCGGGGCCTGGAACGAGGAGTCAGGCAGGAGTGCGAAGCCCATGCCACTCCTAAAGATCCCCTGGCGACGCCCCCATGGTCCCTCCTGGACAGAATCTCAGTCTAGCCGGCTCGTTGCCTGCCCCTTCTCTCTGGGCTCTGAGTGGGGGGGACGCCGGGCCGCAGTCACAGGACCCCACGCGGGTCACCAGGCCTGCAGTGGGAGGCAGTCTGGGGAGATGTCAGACATTCCTTGCCTTCCCGCAGCCAAGTTTCCCATGCACTATGGGAGGAGCGCTGCCAAGGGTAATGTGACATTTCCATGACACCTGGGGAGGCTGCCGGCAGTGACATAACTGGAGCGGGGAGGGTTGGGGGTGTGTCCCCTGGGCAGAGAGCTGGCGGCTGGGCCCAGTCCGATGACTCCGTGTTGTGTAAATGAAAGCAACAGTCACCTGATCGTCCCTGTCTCAGCTGACCCCGCTCCCCTTACGTGACCACCCCATCACAACGTCGGTCACCCCGGCACGGGCTTCTCTTCGGCCGCTTTGCCCCAGCAAGCCGTCTCTGAAAATCCCTGCGGCCACCCAGGGAGCGTGATGCAAATGCCACCACGCGGGTTATTTGGAGGGGCCCCCGGAGAGGACAAGCCTGTCCCAGCAGGCGCCTGGGACAGGTCACTCCGTGGGTTCACGGAGCTCACAGGGGACTCACGGGGGCCAGCGTGCAGCTGGACACTGTGCCGAGGTCCGCGGGGGTTCTGCGAGGGAACACAGCCCTGCGTCCTGTGGGCGCGTCCGCCTCGAGTCCCGGCTCCGCTGCTGGCCAGCGCCGCCCACTTACACCCTGGGCCTCAGTCTAGCTCTCAGAGCAATGGCCCAAATCAAATGTGAACTCTTGAGGGGCAGCTGAGTGGCTCATTGGGTGAAGCGTCCGACTTTTGATTTCGGCTCAGGGCATGATCTCAGGGTCATGAGATTGAGCCCCGTATCGGGGCTTAAGATTCTCCCTCTCCCTCTGCTTCTCCCCACTCACTCTCTCTCTCTTAAAAAAAAGACCTCTTGAATGGGATCTCTCCGCTGGGTAGCCAGGCAACTCGGATCCCAAACTGCGTTGGAAGCCGGGCCCCCTCACGGTGGTGTGCGGGAAGCCGTCAGGCTGGGCGCCGCCTCACCCCTGGCCCTCGGTGAGGGGCAGCCCTGGTCTGCACACCCTCCCACTAGGCCCACCGGCAAACCGTGGATCCCACGTCCTCCAGCACAGGGCCCCGGGGCCGCGTGGGCCCTTCTTGTGACTGTGGCAAAGCAGCTGCTCTGAGGACTGGGTGCAGGTGGGAAAGTGGGGGGGGCTTCCGAGGGACCGAGCCAGGCCTCGGCTGCCGTGGTCATCGGCTCTGTGGGCCTGGGCCTGCCACCACGCATCGTGCAGCCCCGACTGCTGAATCCCTCCCTTGACTCGTACGGCCAAGGGGAAACTGTCACCCCCAGTTACGAAAGCTTAGAGCTTTTCCCTCAACCTCCTGTCCACCATCAACTTTCAAAAAATGCACGGTCTTGGGTTTTAAACACCCCAGTCTGAAAAGTAGTTTTGAGATCCGGGTAAGGGTGGGGCTGGGGCCAGCCTCGCTGTCCAGGTCAGAACGAAGCCCGCTGGAAGGACAGGGCGTGAAGGGGAAGCTGAAGGGGCCAGGCAGAGGGCCAGCCCACGGCTGGGCCCGGGCTGGCCAGTTCCCCCACGGAGCTCTGGAAGGCCCTGGGTGGTGCGGTGAGCCGCGGAGCCGGGCAGCCCTCTCTTCTCCAGGCTTCCTGAGCTGTTGGATTAGGAGAGACGCCGAGAGGCAGGGGGTCAGTCCTGTCTTGGTGCAGGAGTCCAGGCCCCGTGGGAGGCAGGGCCTCTGGGGGGCGGAGCCAAGTACCAAAGGATGCTTGAGAACAGCCCAGTGGGACGGTGGCAGCCTGGGGGTGCAGGGGGCACACATAGGGTACTCCAGGGCCTGAACAAAGTGGGGGTTCAGCTGTGGCTGCTCAGGCAGGCCCACGGGGTGCCTTGACCTCAGGGCTTTACTCCAAGCCAACAGCTAGTACTGCAGGCGGGAAGGCCGTTGTCCGATGGGCCAGCCATCATGCTTCACACAAGTGCAGAGTACGGAATGGGCCAAGGGGGCCCCTCTTGAAGGGGGGCTGCTTCAGCAACCTGGTGGAGAAGCCACAGGACCCTGACTGGTGCCAGAGCCCGTGGGGGCAGGGGAGCAGACAGATGAAGGAGGGAAGCCCCCGGTGTCTGGCTTGGACAGCTGGGTGCCACCATGATGTGCTCCTCAAAGGACAGTGTGACCCGAGCCCACCGCGGGCGGGAGCTGAGGCCAATGCAGCCAAGTAAGGACCTGAACCGGGGGTAGGTGGGGCTGAGGCAGGTATGGGAAGAGGATGGATGGATCAGAACATCGGAGCCCCAGCCCTCCACATTTTTCACTTCCTGACACACAGGTTCAAGGACCCCAGGATAAAGAAGGGTGGGTACAGAGGACTGAGACAAACCCAAACCAACTTCTTGTCCCTGAGCTCTTGTCTCTGAGACCACCTTTGAGGGCACCAACCCCTTGCACATCTGGGAAGAAGAGAGTGCGTCCAGACACCCAGAGCATGGCCTTCCGGCTCCCCTGAGGCAGGCCGGGATGCAGCAAGGGGCCCTGTGAACCCCCTGCAGGAGACCCAGGCACACTCCCGGGCACACGCTTGCCAAGCTCCAACTGGCAGGGTTTCAGCAAGCCAAGGAAATAACCTGCAGGTCAGCAGCCCTTCCAGAAAATCTGGGCATTGTCCCTAAATGCCTTGAGGAAGTGTGAGGCCACCCAAACTCTGAGCGCCACCCAGCCCCCTGCATACCACGAGGTCCACAGGGACAGCCAAAGCCAATCTGCATCACAGCAGGTGATTCTTGAGAAACCAAAGGAACAAGTACATTTCAGGCAAGGCAGCTGTCAGAATTTCTGGGGGTGTGTGGGGGGCTCTGCCTGCTGATTCCTGAGGATCCCCTTCAAAAGCCACCCTCTCAGCCCCCCCAGGCTGAGGGTGCTGTTGGTCAGTCCCAGGAGATCCCGGGGAGATGCCACCAGCTGGTCCGAGGCCACAGGGGGCCTGCAGGCTTTCTGTCTCGGCCACCTGCTGAGAAAGAGGATTGGAGGAGACCAGCAGCACCCCAGATTCCCTGGGGGCAGGGATGGGGAAGCACTTCTCTTCAACCTTTAGATAAAGGAGGCTGGTCTCCCCCCCAACAGCCCCGTTCTGCTGCTGATGTTTATTTTTGATTAAGAAATGGCACAACGGGGCCTTTTTGAGGATTTCTGCTTTGAAGGCATCAGTTAATCAGTGAGGCAATTGGTGTTTGCTGGGCACCCTCCACAGAGTGAGGCGTTCAGAGGCGCACAAATAAGGCATGAGCCACGGATCCTGTGCTCGGGGTGATGGAACTGGGCCCAGAGACAGGAAGAAATGTAAGAGCTCATTAAGCCACAAGGAAGCATGTGATTAAGTATGCATCAGTCCTCTCTGGAAAAGGAAAAGGTGCTCATAAATACATCCAAGTAACCTAAGAAAAGGGGCCTGGTACACAGTGGGGCAAAGTGATGTCGGCATGGGGCGGGGGCTGATCTTGGAAGAGGCTGGTCTTTGAGAATGATTCAAATCACAGCAGTTGGGGGAGAAAGGGTTAGGGAAGGAAGAGGGTGGAGGGGAAGTGGGGTGGTGTCAGACTCACAAATTAGGACTCCCAACCCACAAGAATAGGAGGTTCCCCGCTGGCCAATGCTTTGCTGCATCCAAGATTGATGAACGAGTCCCAGCGAGATCCCGCACTGCGGTTCTAAGCTGCGTGTGTCCGTCTTCATCTTTAGTAGGAGACGGGCCATTGCATAAGTCATCGGGAAATGTTTTCTTCCCCCACGAGGGGATATGAGGTGAGCTTTGGCAGCCCTCTCTCTGGCACCAAAATATTTTAAGTTGAATGAATAGGGAGGAAGCATATTATAGGCTTGCCTCTGTTCTGGGTGCTGGGAACACTGAGTAAGGAAGACCCTCAGCCCTCATGGAGCTTGGGCTTTTGGACCCTGGCTACTTAGAGTGTGGTCCGAGGGGTCCTTAGCCCTCTGGCATCCCTGGGAGCTTGTCAGACATGCAGACTCCAAGGCCCCACCCTGGACCCACAGAATCCAAATCTGCCTTGAATGAGATCCTCTGGTGACTCATGGCCCTCGGCTCTGGGCCAGCGGTTTTGCCTTGATGGAGGAGAATCATCCTTTGCTGGGACCAGGACCGCAGTCCTCTAGGCCCCCCAGCCCCAGAGCCTGGGGTTCGGTAGCTGGAGTGGACCCCGGGACTCTGCACTTCTAACAAGTTCCCAAGTTCCCGGGTGGCGAGCTGGTTGGGCACCCATGCTCAGAGAACCTCCCTCAGGTTCTGGGGAAGCTGGGGACACCCCTGGCCCCCCTCCAGGAAAGGCAGACAGTGGCTTCCCCAGCATGGCCAGGCCACAGGCCTTACTCTCCATACCCGTTCCCTCCATTCAGGAAGAGTCTGGCTCTGTGCCTGGACCCAGATGGTCCTCAGCTCCTGACCTGCTCGTGTAGACAGCAAATGTCTTTGCAGAACCCAGGCCACCTCCCCGGGACCTCTGAGCAGGATCTTCCAGGATCCCGGTGCTCCGTGCCGACGAGGCCACGAAGAATTGGAGGCAGCCTTACTGTGCCAGTGAGGTCACAAAATGCATTGAGGGCCCATTAGAGTCGCCTCCTCCCTCACCTCTCAGGGGTCATCTGCCCCCTCCTCCCTCCCGGCCTTCAGGGGCCTCCACCTGGAGAAACCTCACGGGGCCAAGCCTCACGGGGCGAAGGGTGGCTCTAAACAGAGACGCCAGATTACCCCAGCTCTGCCTCCACAGGCTGCCACTGTGCCGACCAGGAGGCTGTCGCTAGCCAGCTGTGGCTGTTGATATTTAAAATTAAATAAAATAGAAACTTCAGTTCCTCATGGCTTTTAAGGGTTGGATTACATCCTCCAAAAAGATGTGTTGAAGTCTTAATGTCCCCCCCAAACCTGGGAGTGTGGCCTTCTTTGGAAATAGGGTCTTCACAGAGGTAATCGAGTTGAAATCAGGTCATGAGGGCAGCCCTCGTCCAAAACGATGGGTGTCCTTGTGAGAGGAGGGAAACTCGGACCCACCGTGGGGATGGAGGCAGGGGTGAGGCGAGCCACGCGCCCAGGACTGCTAACCACCACCGGCAGCGGGAGACAGGCCTGTGACAGATTCTCCCTCAGAGCCTCGAGCAGGGCCCTAGCTCTGCACCTCGGTTTCAGACCTCTGGCCTCTAGAACTTCGCGAGAATTTCTGTTGTCTGAAGCCCTCTGGTTTGTGGTGCTTTGTCATGGCAGGCCTGGGGCTAGTTAACATGGGCGCGCGGTCCACATTCCTGCTGCCCCGCACAGCCGCACGTGCCGGTGGCTACCACGGATGGAGACACACTCCCATCTTTGCAGATGGTTCTGTTGGACATTGTTCTACGGCACGCCTTTATGAGAAAGAAACATAGATGAACAGTTTGGTTTTCAGAAAATGTCAATGTTTGTTGGGTTGGCCCAATCCCATCATCCATATTGTCCACATCCTTAGTCCCAGTCATTCCAAAGGAAGGGGGTCCGTCATTGCCAAGGGGAAACCAGGGGTTCTTAGCAGCTCTTCTCCCTGACATGAGAAAGTAGACCTTGACACTTAAGCCCACTCTTCCTAAGTGCTGACAGATGGTGAGCGTGTGGGTCCACGCTGAGCCCGAGAGCCGGAGCCCCAGAACAAGCCCATTCTAGCAAGCTTGCCAGGTGTGCTCCCATCTGCTCGACCACCTTATCTTTTATGTGGATTTGTCTTCTCTCATGGGCTAATGCGCCTGTTCACCACTCACTTGTTCATAATTTATTCCTTAGGATGGAGGCCTTCTTAGGCCCAAGAATTCAGAAAGATAATATTCTCAGGAGAACGCACTGTGTCAAATTATTGGGCGATAAGACGGTAGCATGAATGGGCGATCATGTGAAGGCCTGGGGGAAATGGCTCCCAGGACAGGGGGGAATGGCTCCCAGGACAGGAGGTTGATGGGGGCGGGGGCGTGTTGGATGTTGGGAAGGAGGGAAGGACCAGAGTCCAAGTCCAGGACTATAGAAAGCTCACAAGGTCAATGTGGAAGGGCCAACATGCCTGTGCCCATCCCTCCCACTCACCTCTCCCTGGACCCATTTTCTCTCTTTGGCCAATCTCTCCAGCACAGCACACACCAGCCTGCCCAGAGGACAGGGAAGCCTGGCAGAGGGACATCCACCTGCCCCTGCCCTCTTCCAGGCTCTCACAGTGTCTGTTGCTGAAAAGGGATCACGTCTCTTTCATGCCATTGGATGGTCTTTGTCTTTCTCATCCGTGGAAGACGGGGACAAAGAAGAAAGAGTTAAAACCGGCCCTTCTCCACCATACCGAATACTGCTCTGCAAAGAGACTGCAGCTACTCTAAGCAAGAAAATCTGTTTGTGGAGCTCTGCCGGCTATTTACCCAACGTGTTTCCAACTTATTTTACCAATGGACAAATAAGTTTCTGTCGCTAGCTGCCAGTATGTTCTGTGGAGTGGGGCAGCTCAATCCTAGCTCTGCTCGTGGTCTGCGGGGAGCTCCTGGATTTGCATTATTGATGAGGGAAACTCAGCTCACTCCCTCCCTTCTGGTGGCTTGTGTTTGCAAAAATGTTTTATCAGAGCATTGCATAGAAAAGGGCACAAAATAGGAGTGGACAACTTGATGGACGTGCACAAAGGGAGCGCAGCTCTGTGAGAAGCTCTCCGACGCCGGGAGGACGAGCCGGCTCCGGAAGCCCTCTGCCCGCCTCCCGAGACAGCCACAGGCATGACTCTAGCGTCTGGGTTTGCCTGTTCCCGCAGGTTCTGCAAATGGAACCAGACAGTGTGGACTCTTCCACATCAGGCTTCTCTGGCCCACATTGTTTGTGAGATTCGTTATATTTGTTGCCCGTCGCCGCAGACTGCTTGATCACAATACTGCAGAATGTTCCATGGTGTGAACCCGCAGCCCTGTATGCCTACCACCTCTGGGCGGTTCAACCACCCGGGTGAACGCTGCCACTCGAACATTCTATACACACACTAGCCAGGTCGCACGCACGCTTTCTCTAGGGGTGCTGCTTGCTTTTGTTTGAGCTGGTCATTCAGCATGATGACGTCATGGGAGATGCGAGTGGTGGAGCCTGGGGCTGGCGCATGCGTGGAACCTCAGCCCTGGGCTGGCGATGACGTCATGGGAGAGGCGAGGGGTGGGGGGGGTCTGGCGCTGGCGCATGCATGTAACCTCTGCCCGGGGCTGGGCCTACGGAACCTGGTCTGATGGAATCCACGTGCCCCGTGCGGGGTAGGCCTTGACCCCTCTGTACCGGGACCGCCAAGGCTTGGTGGCCGTGCATGTTCCTGCTCAGGGAAGCATGACAGGAAGAAGGCTGGGGGGCCAGGGTTTGGACCCTTCCGCCCCCGCCCCGAGCCCGTGATCCTGCGGACGCAGTATGCCCCAGAAGGCAGCGTCCAGCAGCCCGGCCCTGGCAGCCTTGGCCACAGGAACCCGAGAGCCTGAGCCGAGCAAGGTTTCATGCGGTATCAGATGCTTCCTACCGTCACATCCGCCACTGGATGTGCTAGCCAGATGCCCACCCCGTGACTGACGAATGGCAGCCTAAGGAGAATTTCTCAGTGTCCTGACAAAAGGTGACACGATCCGGCTGTACTGTCCGGAACAGAGGCACTGGCGTCTGCCCGAGCCGACCAGCGGGCTGCTGTCAGTGGCTTCGCAAACCCCTGGTCTCTGAGTTGGCTGAGGATGTCAGGTTTCCTTGCCATTCCTGCTGATAAGAGAAAAGGCCACTTCCTTCTGAGCAACGCCAAGAAAACAAAGGATTAGTGGCTGTGTTTTCTCTTCTCAATCCTGTTGTAACACACGAATTGGGGGTGAGTCCTACTGGCAAAGTTGGTTGGAGACTACCAAGCCCCAAACAGGATAACCCTAGCAGGCGGAATGCAAGGCCAGCATCCGGCCGTCACACGAAGCTGGCCTTGGGACCGTTGGGTACAGTTCCTGCCACAGATGTGCGGCGTGTAACAGATGCTCCTCGGGGACACAGAGGAGGGGACAGACACAGACATAGCCCCTCCTCTGTCTGTCCATGCACACGGCTACTTCATTGAGGCCATGAACCACACGAGATCGTTCTGTGGCTTTCCGTGCTATGGTGTTGGTGGGTGAGGCAGGGTCGCTCTGCCACCCAGGAAGGACTCGAGGGTGGATGTCAGGCATGGCTACACTCAGCCTATCTAAAAGGCAGACTTGGAAGCCGCGTGTCCTTGTCAGGCCAGCTCCTGATATGCTTTCTTATATAAAGGGGACAGCAGACGTGGCCATGTCTGGCCAACAGAGCCCCAGTAAGGGAAACAGGGACTTTTCTCTGAGACAGAGGGGGTGTGAGAGCAGGCGGTCACTGTTCACAAGGGTGTGGAGAGAAAATCATTCTGTTTGTCCAAAAGATCAGCTCCCTAAAGTTCCTGGCTTTACCATCCAAGAATCTAGTGAATTTCCATTTCTCTGCCTAAGGGCCCAGGCTTCCCCAGCAGAAGTTAAATCAAGAGCCATGGATCTGCCTTTCTCCTGCTGGCTTCATGCTCTTGGGGGTCTCAGGGACAGGGCTGGCCTCAAAGTGGTCCTTCTTGGCCAAGGGCACCTTCCTATTGCCTTTTACCTGACACACCCACACAGCCCCCAGGATTGGTGTTGCTGAGGGCAGGACTTCAAGCCTGGAGCCCGGATCCCTGAGTCCTGCTTCAGCAAGAGATGGCATCCTTCCCTGGAGCGAAACGCTCCATACCAGCTGCTCATACGACTGCACTGTGACCTAGACCAGCAGCCCCTCCACCTGGGGGAAACGAGCCTGAAGGGGTTTGCCCTGGACACCGGGGGCCTCTGGTTTCAAATTCACCAGGACTTATCAGAGGCCCCATTTCTCCAAGTCGAGTCAGGCCCTCCCCAGTGTTGATCCCTTCTTCGGCCACCCCTGGGGACATGACCAACAGAAGACAACTACAAACCACTGAAAATTACCCAGGCCATCAGCAGGGAGAGTCCGTGACTCTGCAGTCTCTCCAGCAGTCACAGCCTGGGCTACTGTAACCACAGCTAGAACAGCAGGCTTACGAAGCCACAGGGGGCCTGACTCAGCAGGAGTGCCGTGCGCTAGGCACATTTGCCCTTGCCACAGAATGCCACCTGGGCTGCTGGAGCTTGAGCCTCAGCCATGGCATGTGAGAAGCAGGAAGCCGGAGGGGCCCAGGGGACACCGGAGGGAGCCTGCCTGCAGGAGGCCCAGCCATTCACAGTGACGGTACCAAGTCATAAAAGAAGGCTAATTATAGTTAGCACAGTATTTTGTTGCCTGGGAAGGCAGGGGTGCATGGGGAATATTCTAGAAAGATGCCATTGGAATGGACTGCATGAAGGGCAAATTTCAGTTCTTTCAAAGACTCACTGATGAGAAAGCTAGTTCCCCAGCCCTCTCATAAAGTGGTTATTCCGTACCAGGCATTGTTTGGGGGTGCTTTACAAATTATAGCTGATCTAATCCCACAACACCCCTAGAGGGAGGCTTTGTGGCCCATGACAGATGAGGAAACGGAGGCCCAGGGAGATCACGTGACTTGCCCGGGGGCCACAGAGTCGGTGGGTGCCAGCTGCGGTCACCCCTCCAGCCTGGCCGTGAACGGCAGGCTCCCAGCCCCCCGCAGCTCCCGTCTCGGCCTGTGGCACCGACAGGTCGGGCTTCACATAGACAGGCGTGACTGGCTAGAGGTGGGGGGCTGGGAGTCGCAGCCCTCACTCACTGGGAACTCAGGCCCTGGCTCGCCTGATCTCTGGTCAGTCGGATTCTCCAAGTATGCATCTCCACGAGTGTCCCCCAGGCGATGCCACAAGGGTCCCCAAAGGGTAGGGGCATCTCCCCACAGCAGGGTGGAGTCAGTCAGGCTGGCCAGGGCTCATGCCCATGCCCCAGTGGCCTCTCTTCCCCAGGCAGCCTGCAGCAGCTGAAGGACGCAGGGCGGAGGTCCTTCCCGGGCGTCCCAGGAGCCCCAACCTAACAGCCCTGCATTCTCTCTGTTTGCGAGGGAGAGACTCAGGGAGGGACCAGAAGTTCTCTATCATCCCAGGACATTCAGCCCCTGGTCAGAGAACTAACTTCCACATCTGGGGAACAACCGGGTCATGCCGCTAAGTGTAGTCCCCAGCTCTCGGAAGCTTCCCAGACTCGGGGTGTCTCTGTCTGGGCTAGACAGCAGCTTGCTGCAGGAGAATGAAGGGCAATGTCACCTCCCTCGACTGACCAGCGAGCCAGAGACGCTGCTGGGGCAAACCCCTGGGGGGCGCGGCATGCAGCTGGTGGGAGGGGACAGGGGTGCAGGGGGCGTTGCAAAGGCTGCCCCATGCCCAGGGGTCCCCCACACCAACCAGGGAACCACAGAGCACCATTCAATGCGACTCACCCCACCCTCTAGCCGGCCTGTCAGTGGCCCCAGGGCCCCAACGCTGCTGTCTCTGGGGGAGAGGACGGGGAGTTCAAAGCCCAACGCTCTCTTCTGGCAGCAACCGTCTCTTCCTGGAGCGGGGGCTGGGGGTGCCGGGACGGTGATCTAGTTCTGTCAACAAGCCAGCCATGGATCCCCACCTACTCCCCGTGGGCCAGCGCTATGAAAGGAGACCGAGGGGGGTCGGGGCCTTGATGAGGTCCCCACTCCCCCACGGTGGCAAACACAGGACACACAAAGGATCCGGTGCCTGACCGAGAGCCAAGCTAAACAGCGCCAGTCCGTGAGCCGGCCCGGGGTCAGCAGAGGGCTCCGAACGGGGCCGGCTGAGCACCGCTTTGAGGCGGAGCTGGGCCGAAGGCATAGGCAGCCCCAGGGGGGAACGGGGCTGATACTTAGCTCAGAAACTCATCCAAACTCCCCAAAAGGGTGGGAGGTAAGGGTGTAGAGGGACAGCCTCCAGAGCATCGACCCTGGCAAGGCTCCCTAGATGCACCGTCGAACGTGATGCTAGCCACCACCTGTCACAGGGCCGGACCCGAACCCAGGACTGCCTGCTTCCAAAGCCAAATTGTTTTGGTCCTGAAACTCTTCATGTAGTCAGCTCCCGGTCAGTATCATGAAGGAAAAGTAACATGGATATTATTATCATTATTTCTCCTTTATTAACTGGGTTCTGAGAGGCTGAGTTAATGAGCTCAGAATTCTAGGAACTATTGGTGTCGGAGCTCGTCCTCAGCCAAAACCGTTCAACGAGGCATTCTGTTGCTTCTCCGTCCTCCTATGACCATTGGAGGCCTTCCCACCCTCCAGGGAAGGAGGAAATAGGAAATGGAGAGTATAAAGTATCTTCTGAGGAGCATAAGCGGTGAATTCTTTAACCCTCTTGTTTTGGCACGATGGGACATCTGCAAGGACAGTGTCGTGGGGCCCCTGAGAGCGGCCTGCACGCCCCAGCCCAGAGGAGCTCTGGCTGACCCCCAGGTAGTGAGAAGACCTTGGCCACATAGCGCGGGTTTTCCTCTCTTTACAGCACGTGACCCAGGAAACGCTAGCAACAACCAGGAGAACAGTAGACGTTCGGGCAGCTCGGCCAATTCCACACGGAAACGTAATCGGCCAAGTACAGGACGGTGACGGCTCATGACTCTATCCACAGGAAGCCCTCGGCAGTGCGGGTAACTCAAGTTCGGTATGGGCCCCCAGACAGCCGGTGTGGCCTTGGGCTGCCCCGAGTCAACCCAGCGCCCAAGAGGAGAGCTGCCAGCGGTGGGTCGCGGCTCGCTGGTGCCCGGCGGGAGAGCTACGCCCAGTCCTGGGGACTTGATGACCACTGCACATCAGAGGGTCTTTCAGGAGGAAGAGCATTGACCCCAAAGAACAGCCAGAAAGAGGAGCCAAGGTCAGGGAATGGAAATGACATGATGTTCTCAATTTCCTGGTGCGAGCAGCCATCCAAGGCCTCTGGACCTCTCCCCTGAGCTCTGACATGCAAGTGGACATAGAGCCAAGAGGCCTCTCCAACTAGATTCTAGATCAAGACTCTGAGTTCTACACCTGCTGCCCCCTCAAGCCCCACCCAAGCTTTCCCTCCCAGCTGCACCTCTCCCATCCATGCTCGCTGCCCCACCTCCCACATAGGGGCCTCCTTCGCTCCCGGGACTCACTCACCCCTTGGCAGTCCCCCTCGTTTTTTGTTTTTTTTTTTAATTCTATTTATTTATTTGAGAGAAAGAGTGGGGGGAGGAGCAGAGGGAGAGGGACAAGCAGACCCTGCCCTGAGCATGGAGCCTGATGCAGGACCCTGAGATCATACCACCTGAGCCAAAACCAAGAGTTGGTGCTTAACCAATAGGCCCCCGGGCGCCCAGTCTGTCTTCCTCATGTGGAAGCTGCACGAGCCTTCAGGGCAGGGGCCAGTTCCTGGCAGCCCTCGGCTTGAAGCTCTGTGACGGCCCCCTCACACTTAGACAAAATCTGGGGTAATGGATGGGGCCCCGGCATCCCACCGGCCCTGACTTCTTGCCACCTTCTGCCCCGGTGGGACCCCCACCGTGGCCTTGACTGACAGCCATGTTTCCCCCTCGGGCCCCGTCCGCCTCTGGTCCCCAGGTGCCCTGGCCCTGCCCCAGGCTCCCGCTCAGGGGGAGGCCTCACTCACCCCACTCTCCCGGAGGCACAGCCCTCACTCAGCACACAACCCCCCCACCCGCTTCGATTCCTTTCCTCCACTTATAGCCACCCGAACGGACCCACGATACCCTGTAAACCCCCGGGGCCTCCTCCCACTGGGGACGGCCTCCTGGGGCTGAGGACATGGCTTTCTGCACCTCTGTGTCCGAGGCAGGGGGGTGGGCACAGCAGGAGTACAGATGGTCGGGTGTTGGGAAGGGACAACCAGAAGAACTAGAGACACGAGGAAAAAGTCTGCACTTTGGTGTACGCACTTCAGAAAACATTTGCATTCAGATTCACTGGGTTAATCTATTAAAACACTCTGCCTCTTCATTTCCCCTGCCAAGCCTCTGGGGTGGGCACTATCATTTCCATCTCACAGATGGGGACACTGAGGCCCAGGAAGGGTAGGCAGCTGCAGACGGCTAATCAATGTTTGTTGAGTAAGTGAACAAGTTACCCATCTTTAGAAATGTGCAATCAGAAGCTGAGGATTGCTTGTCAGGGCAACAGGCCATTATGGCTGGATTTTCAAGAGAGCTACTGGCCAGTCCGTGGACTCGAGACCCCGGGTTCTCTTTTGCATTCCAGAAACCCTCAGACCCGAGGACTCTTCCTCACCTGGGCCCCGCAGTGACCCAGTGAATGTGGGATGAAGGCCAAGTGTTGGCGGAGTGTCACTGGCTGCGTCTGGTGCCATCACTCCCCGAGGGGGCCCTGGGCTGGCAGTCCTCCTGGGACTCCCCTGGCGCTGCCTCGTGGGTGGCGGTCACCCCCGCCCAGCAGTGGGGCCACCTCTCAGGTGACGAGGAACCCAGAGGATCCAGTGTCAGCGTGTGCCTGGCCATCTGGGCCCCGGCCTTCCTCTCACGGCCTGCCGGTTACGTGGTGTAACAGAGCCAGGTGGATCGTGACCTCCGCCCTCACACGCCCCCCCTGCCCCCCACCGCACCGCTAGCTCTGCCGTGATGGGGCAGGAGGGGCCTGTGCCCCTGAGCCCGGGCCTCCGCACGGCTGGCTCCGGGGATCAAGCACGGCGGCCACACTGGGGTCTCTCCCTTCTCTCCTTGGAACCAACCCTCCTCTCAGGCCCCACAAAGCTGCAGACGGCAGCCACAGGGGCAGGCCTAAGAGGCACTCTGTTCTGGTCCGCTGGGCGAGAGAGAGTCCCTGTCCCCCCCCCCAAGGAGACAAACTGCCCTTCTCGGCTCTGGAAGCTGACATCCACCTGCAACCCACCCCTCTACCCCCCTGTTCCGCGGCTGGGGTGCGAGCTGCCTGCTGTGGGGAGGGGGGCTCTCGCTGTAGGGGGGTGGCCCAGGTGAAAGGAGGTTCCTGTTACTACCAAGAGGGGGTCAGTGCTGGGTGCTCAGCTCCCAGCCCAGTTCCCCAAGGGAAGACGTGACCATCCTCCCCCTCTCCTAGCTCGAGGCTTACGCACAGTTCGAAGATTCAGAGGAGAAAAATGTTCCAGTCATGCAAATTCATTCCACTTGCATTTCCATTTTCCATCACTCTTTTGGGTACAGGATATTTTCAGCAGACTCCCAGCACCCAAAGCCAATCCTATTTATGGGGTGCCCTGAGTGTTCGGGGACAGCGGCCAGGCCAGGGAGGACAGGGGTGCAAGAGGGCAGGGGGTGTTCTCTTTGCTCCCTCCACAAACACTCCTCACCCTGATGCACCGACCTGCCTTTGGAGGTGAAACAGTTTCCAATTTCTCTTTTCGGTGGCTGGATAATTAAGTCAAGGCAGGATAACAGGATATGTTGGACACGGGGAAGGGAAGGCTCAAAGGCAAAACTCCCAGAAGGGCAGCAGGTCAGGGAAGAGAAAATTTAGAGCCTGACTTCTTAGAAATCAGATACGCTCGTGTGCAAATCTGAATGTCCTACACTGTCTTCTGGGAGTGGAGGGAATTTGGGGCTTGGCTATCTATTGCTCTGAGGCCCGCTCGCTATCCCCGCCCCACGGTGGCCCCCCACTCTCTTCTTTAGTTCCGGGGCTGTGGGACATGCCCCTGATCGCAAGTCAAGCTGTTTCCTCAAGGGTGCCTGGAATCACTGCATATGTAGTGCAATGTTGTCTAACTTTTTAGCATGGAAAAATATAAACACACATAAAGGCAGAACAGAATCACAAACCTCCATCTTCCCCTCACCCGGCTTCAAGAACTACACAACTCACAAAGACAGTTGTGTGAGCGTCATCTCTCCAATGCCTGCCAGGGAATCACAAGTATCGTGAAAAATCTCTGGGCCCCATCCCAGACTGAGTACCTGTCAATTTAGGGAGTTGGGTCCAAGAACTGGTACTTTCCCCATACATTCCCCGGAAGGATTCTCATAGACAGGGTATGTGGGGTTCACCCTTGCGGGATCTATGGGCAATTATGCCCTGTCATCCTAGGGCATAATTTCCTAAATGCCTCTGTGACCCTGGGCATTTAGGAAAGGGGCAGGGGGCTGGGCAGAGCAGACCTACCTTCTCCAGCTGGGAAGGACCGGTCATAAACCTGCCGTGTTTATCACGCACGGAGCTCAACCTATCCCACACACGGTAGGCCCACAACAATCACTTACAAAGGCAGATGGGGTACATGGTTCCCATTGCATCACCATGGAAACCGAGACTTACACAAACTCAAGCTTCATGTGGCTCCATAGGAATTCATTTAGAAAATAATAGGGATTAACACCATTGTCCCAGTTACTGGTTTGATTTCCTCTAAGGAAATGTTTCAACAACCCAGAGCACTTCGGAAAGCATGGAGGTCTGAGGCAGGCAACAGGTTCGAAAACTTAAACATCTGTGGGGCAGGTGGGAGCACCCAGGTCTGGGGGGAAGGGACAGCATCACAACTTGAACTTCCATGTCCTTTTAGGGAAAGGAGTATTGGCAGTAATGAGGGCAGCAGCAACTTGCCCCATAAGAATTTGGGGAAAGAAAAGAAGGAAAGAGGCTGCCCTTATAAAGTTAAGTTTTGAAAAGCACATAAAAAGAAGATGCAATTAGCCATTGATGAGAGTTACCCAAGAGACTGTGATTACACGGCTCAAGAATCTGGGGCACACCCCTAACTCCATTCAAGGTGACCCGGGTCACCTGCAGGGAGGCAGAAATAATATTTTACTCGAATTTAGTAAGCAGAAACTCCAAGCCCAGAGAATGGTGGAAGGATGGTTACCCAACGGCAGAAAACAGGAAGTTCCAGATGCCCTTCCACACGCGGTCCAAAGGAAGGGTGGCTGGGCGCCACGATATCCTCGATCACACTTGAGCTCACTCAGCAGCTTCAGGCTGGTTCCCCACGTCGCTCGACAGGGAGGGTGCTGGTGTCGGCACCCCGCTCACACACTCCAGTCCACATGTGCCCATCATCTGGGCCGCTGAGAACGCTTTAGATCCAGATGGTTTTATGAACGAGAAATAGGCATGTTCTTGATGTGCTGCAGGAAGTAGGTTTCTGAGCCTACAAAGTGGATGACCCATCCTGAGACCTGGTGACCCACCAAGAAATGTCACCATGTGGGAGACGTCTCTTGGCAGGCCATCTCGACCGTGCTGGAGACCTCCCAGAGAATCTTCCCTATGCTTGGCTTCTAGAGAGGGGGATAGGGGCTGTGAAGTGGGGAGATTTCCTCAAGAATCACTTTTCCAGCCCCTCTGTGGCAATGGTACGCCACCAGGAGATCTAGACTGACCCCTGGACACCCAGAGTCAAACTTCTCAGAAGCAGGTGCAAAGCAGGATCCCGTGGTTTCCAGACATGGCTGTCTAGAGAAGTTTGCTCAGGCTGCCGTAACAAAGTAGTGCACACCCGGTGCCTCCAATAGCAAATAGCAGAAATTAATTTTCCTGCAGTTCTCGAAGTCAGGAAGTCCAATGTCAAGGTGCTGGCATGATCAAGTTCTGGCGAGGTCTCTCTTCCTGGCTTGCAGACGGCTGCCTTCTCACTGTGTCCTCCCACGCTAGAGTCTCCCTCTTCCCCATTTTATAAGGCCGTCTACCTTAATTATCTCTTAAATGCCCTATTTCTGAATGCAGTCACAGGGCAGATTTGGACTTTAACATAAGGAGGGGGGCACTGCATGAACTGGGGGGCACTGTAGTGGTGGGAGTCATTCCGGTGGGCCTGCGGCCTGGCCTTCCAGCCCACTGCCTCTGCTCTGGGAGTGACTTTGGGCACTTCTTGGGGACACATAGCTTGGTTCTTTGCATGCTGGGAATTCTCTGAGCTACTCAATGTCACTTGATAATTTTGGGGGATCCACTTAAACTAGCTAGAATTAATTTCTTTTTTTTTTATTTTATTTATTTGACAGAGAGAGAGAGATCACAAGTAGGCAGAGAGGCAGGCAGAGAGAGAGGAGGAAGCTCAGCAGGGAGCCTGATGTGGACCCTGTGATTATGACCTGAGCTGAAGGCAGAGGCTTTAACCCACTGAGCCACCCAGGCGCCCTAGAACTAACTTCTGAGCTAATTTAGAACTCTGATGCCAGGCCACATAGGACCCCTTTCCACAGAGTCCAAAGCTGGCTTCTCTGAATTTCCAAAGGGGAATCTCAGGCTCTTGCTCACCGAATGTGAGGGGAGGCCAACCTCCTCCTCCCTCTCGTGGTGTCACTGTATTAGAATCTCCTGGGAAGGGTGTTTTTGGGCTCCACATAGCACACAGTAATTCAAACTAGGTTTAACAGAAACATTTGCCCCCGGACAGGAGTCCAGTGTGCGGCTGGTGTCTTCTCTCTGTCTGGGTTTCAGCTCCCTTTGCTCCTGGTCACAGAGGGCTACCAGCAGTGGGGCAGTGTCTATGCCCATGTCCCCAGAGGAGGGAAAGAGGAAAGAACACAGAGAAGCCGGCCATCCTCGGGCAAGCGCCCGGGAGCCCGGGAGGAGCTGGGCTGGGCTGGGAGTGGCCCTTCAGCAGGCAAGCAAGCCCAGCCAGCAGGGGGGACCCCAGAGGTCCCCAGCTGTGTCGCAGGAAAGGCAGAGGGCTGTCCGGGGGAGCCAGTGAGTGCACGGTGGGGGGCAGGGCTCCAGTTTCTGGGTGGGGACGAAACAGTGCACAGGCCCGAGAGGAACAGTATGGGGAACGAGACGGCATTCCTTTGGCAGAACCTGGGCACCAAGTGGGGCCTTGATGGGCTGCAGGAAACAGATTCGCTTCTGGGGAAGGAAGGAGCAGGGGAAGGCGGGGAGAGCCCCAGGCTGGATACAGGCAGACAGCTGGGCAGGGAGGGGACAGGGAGGACCAGCAGCAAGAGCCCAAGAGGCAGCATGGTTCTGAGAATGTTCTGGCCAGGAGGGTGGGGAGCCCCTCCGAGTCCCACATCCCGCAGGAAGAGCCTTCTCCCCTAAACACAAGGCCACACTGCCCTCTCCTTCCGGCATCAAAACCTGCTCCAGGAAAAGAACCTATTCTCAGTCCTTTGTACCTTCTTCCTCCCCACGGCTGCACTGGCAAGGAGGGCTCTGCTCTGATAACGGAAGGCTAGTCGTTAGCCGGCGGGGAGAAAGGAGAATTCCGTCTGTCCCAAGAGCAGCTAGGATCCGGTGGGACACACAGAGCCAGGAGCCCTGCCTCCACGGGCCTCTGGACCAGCGAGGGACCAGCCTTCCCGCTGTCAGCCAACAGCTCAACACCACTCCCCGCTCGGAGGCGTCATGTCATCCCGCACATTCTTATTTTTTATGGACGGTGCTGCTGGCACAACCAAACTGATAAGACACGGGCCCCATAGGTGGTGATTAAAGGACACTTCTCCCTCCCCAAATGCCTCTGGATCCTCTGAGCAGCTCCCCACATCCTCCCCTCCCATCCTCCCTGGGGTGTCTGCCTGCAGACACGGCGGGAGGTTGGGGAGCCAGGAACTGTGGGTAGGAGAGGTGGCCACCATCCCCTTTGGGGGAGCTAGAGAGGCTCCGGGCTGGAATCACCGGTTCCTTCTCTTCCCAAGCACCTGCAGAGACATTCCGGGTCTCCTGGGGTTGGTGTCAGTTCCGAGTCAGGGGCCCTGGGCTTCCCTTCGTCCCAGTGGTTCTAAATGGGCTCAGGTCTGGGAACTGACTAGGGGGTCATGACCTTGTTCCTATGGTTCGAGTTAAAGACGTGCATCTGACCTAGGACTCACCCCCTTGTGCAGACAAGAATGCAGCAGGCTTCCTCTGGGCCTCGCTCCTAGGACCAGCGCCATGAAGCAGGGACGCCCTCGTGTGAGGCAGACCTCTTCTGGGGTTGCCCGTTTCTGCTGTCCCGAATGGCACCCAAGCCCATCCTGTCTTTGGGGATTAAGTGGTGCCACCTGGGATCTAAGTGTCCCCCATTGCATTTTGGATTTCTGGAGCAGTGGGGGCACTTCCCACTATAACTCTGGATGCTCAGAGAAGAGCTACCGTGGAGCTTTCCAAGGAGTTGGGGCTCCCCATAATTGCAAAGTATTTGGCATGGTCTCGATGAAAGGTGGGGTTGGGGATTCTCCTCTGGTGGGGGTGGAGAGCAGCGAGCGGGTCTTATCATCTACTCTCCTACTCCAATGTCACCAATTCTTTGGCTCCCTTCCTCTAGAGTGTCCCATAGTGTCAGCCCCGCCTTGGGTCCATGTTTCAGCCCAACAAACTGCAGAGCCCTTTTGCACCCTCTCGGCAAGCCCAGGAGTGAGCCTCTCCCCTGGTTGAGTCAGCTCAGCCCTGCTCCTGGAGGCAACACACCCAAGGGAAAAAGGGGACTCTCCCATGGGTTGACCTGCTCCGGGGCCCCTGGGTCAGGAAATCCCGCAAGAATCCTACAGAAGGCAAGGCTGGTCCTCACTCACCTGGGATGAAAGTCTCCATGTCCCCCTCCCCCCCAAAAAACCCTCCCCCCAGGCTTCCTGGGCCATTCTCTGCTATTTTTTTCTAAGGACCCCCATGCCCCCAGGCCACCTCCACAGGCCAGGCCAGTTTCGGAGCCCCCTGCCCATCTCCCAACCTAGAGTCACTATGCTTCCCCCTTCCCCAGTGCCTTGCTCTGTGTGACTGCTGATTGGTGCTTAGCTGCTAAATGCTGATCTGTACGGGCTTCCAGAGACAGACAGCCCTGCTGGAAGGACAGTGCGACAGCGGATGGGGCCAGGATCCAAATGCGGGCCACCTGAGCCGAAACTTTCCCCTTTGGAAAGTCGGATGTTAGGGACCTGGGGCTGTTCCCTGTGTCCCTTGGATCGCAGTGCAGGTGGCTGCCCCTCGGGTTCCCACAGAGGCCTGATACCCCAGCGATAACTCAGAGGACACTGTGCTCAGTGACACAAGCCAGTCACAAAGAGACAAAGGCCACGTGATCCCACTTGTGTGAGTCACCACAACTGTCAAATTCACAGAGATGGAGGTTAGGTGGGTCTATGGGGACAGAGAACGGATGCATTAGGGTTTAATGGGGGCAAGAAGAAAGTTCTGGGGATGATGGCTGTGATGCTTGCACAGCGGCATGAACGTTACTAATGTCACAGAACTGTTTGCTTAAAAATAGACAAATGGTCAGTTTCACAGTTTCGTGTTATTTACCCCAATGTAAAAAAATGCCAAAACAAAGCAAAATGAAAATAAGGAGTGGCATGTCACCCAGAGCCGCCACAGGTGGCTCTCAGTGAGTGAGGGTCCCAGTGGAGCAGAGAGAGGACTCCCTGGGAAGGTCCAAACCCAAGGAGCCCAGGCGCCCCCACCTGCCCATGGCCTGGGCCCAGAGGGCTACCTCCGGGACCTCGACTCCAAGCACTCCCCCTTTCAAGCTTACGTCTCTCGGTTACCCACATCCACATTCTGTTCTGCCTGAATCTCAGAGCCAGGACCTTGAGAAGGTCTCAAAAAATCTCCCATCCAATGTTTAAAAACTCGCCCTTGGCTGGAATGTCCCTCATGGTAACAACCAACAGCTGAGCGTCTCCTGAGTGGGGGCAGGGTGCTCATCCTCAGAGGGCGGCCACCCTCACCCCTGCCCCGGCCTGGTGGGCGCCCCATTCCTGCAGCCACTGCTTGCAGAACGCTGTCCTCCTTAGGGGCCCCCAGAGATACTGGGGTGCTGGGGAGGCTTGGGGCTGTGGGGAACTTTTTCTGACTTCTGAATGCTTTGACATTTTGTTTTAGGTTTTAGATTTTTAAAACATAGTAAAATGCAGTTTAAAAATACACATATTTTCATGGTGGGCATGGTGGATATTTCTCTCCTGTGAAGTTGAGCTCTGTCTCCCTACAGGATGAGAACAAGGCAATCCCCCTTTGTTAGGACAAACCTTCGAATCTTAGAGGGCTGTTCCCATCGCTCGCTCAGCTCACTCCTGTCTGAGCGAACGTCTCCAAGCTTTTCAACTCCTTTTCATATGACAGGATTTTCAGGTCTGGTATCACCCTGATAGTTAAGTCCCTGACCTTGGAAAATGTTTACAGTCCCACAGAAGAATTACAATTTAAGATTAAGAAATGGAATAAGGTCCCCCTAGGCTATTTATAATTCGTTATTATTCCCTGTGGTTGGAACCAGAAAGGAGAAGACAGAGAAGGTCTAAGCAGGGGGAGGCTTCGGTGCCGCCCCCCCCCCCCCAATTCCTGCAGGGGGTCGGGCCATCCCATCCCAGGCCTTTCTGCTTTTAGGTGGGTGGTTAAGAAGGCCCGGACGGCTACATGGCCACACGCGGCCATCTGTCTGGGGCCTCGCAGCTGAGCGGCCGGGGCCCTCCCCGCTTTGATTTTCTTTGATTTTTCTATCCTAGGGATGAGGTGATCTATTTTTAGTGTAGAGGCTGCTGGAAGTGAGGAGTTGCTATAGCGACGGCTGCTGGTTACAACCCAGGTCCTGCTACAGTTCCCAGTCATAAATAAAGTCCAAATGCCGGGCCCCAGGAAGCACGCCGCCCCGGAGACGGGAGCTCCTCCCGATCCACCGGGGACCCCGCCCGCTTGGCCGCAGGGCGAGCCGCGAATAGGCTGAGCCCGAGTCCTCGGCCGCAGGGCGAGCCGCGAATAGGCTGAGCCCGAGTCCTCGGCCCGTGGGGATGCCGACCGGGACGTGGGGTGCTGGGTACTGCCTTTCACGCCTCCCCGGGGCCTGACGCTACCCCTCAATCTGCAGGCAAGGAAAAACCACTGTGTGTGAGCGGCACCGGATGACAGGCACGGGGAGGCTGGCTGTGAGTGTGCATGCAGGGCACCAGGTGAGGAAGCGTGGAAAAACGCAACCCCGGCTGCTGCTTGGGGGGGGCGGGCTGCACACACAGCTGAGGCTGAGCCCTCGGCTAGGCCGCCCGGGTGCAGGGGGCCGTGACCAGCAGCGTCGCCCGCCTCCCACAGCAGCATGCAAACGCGCAAGAACACTCCGAGCGGCCCCCACATCAGAGCCCCTAGCCGGAAACCGCCATGCTCACGGGGTCGGGGGAGCTGGGTCCACGCAGGGGCGGGGCAGCCAATGAGCGCCCACGGGGGCCGCAGCCTCAGTGGGCTCACAACGGGCGAGGGAAGGAAGTCGATGGACCCAGCAGAGAAAGTTCGGCACCAGACCATGCTGATTGTGGGGAGAGGTGCGGTGCAGGGAGCGTGGGGTGAGGTGCGTGCAGGGAGCCTGCGGGAGGCTTCCCGGCCGCTCTCGCGATGCTCCCTTCCTTGATCTGCATGTCGGTTACACGCGTGCGTTCCAACCGCACGTTTCCCACCGAGGCTTGTGCCTATTTCTGTATGCTTCTACTTTCGTCACATCTAATTAACACGGTTTTAGAAGTTAGGACTGCGTTGTTAATCAGTCTCAACTACATGGTGCCCAAGGTAGATCTGCTGGTGGGTGCTGGGACCCTCTGGGATGAGCGGACCCATGCCCCATCAGGCTCCAGCAAGGCCAGGGGCAGAAGTCCCAGACCTGGTCATAAGGACAGGGTGACATCAGGTGACCTACCACCAGCATGGGGCCATCAGGAGAAGGGAGGCTGCTGTCGTAGGAGACCCTGGGAAAGGGGGCCCTAGACGGCTTTGGTAGGTGACGGCCATCACCCCCAGGGCTCCTGGCCCACAGCTGCTGGCCTGAAGACACAGCGCTTCACTCCTGGGGCACCTTCTGGGCATCTCCTCAGGTCACAGCCACCATTGCTCAGCAGTGATCCCGAGGCCACAGCCACTTTGATCTCTCCTCTGATGAGCTTTCGCTGTACGGTGACCAGGCTGAGTCACCCAGGAATGAGCAACAGGGAGGACAGGGGACTTCTGACTCAACATCCCTCATGACTCACGGACTGCCTGGGGTAGCAGCTTGCGTGTGGGTGAAGAATGTGGCAGAGAAAGGGGAGGCTTTGTGGGTCATCACAGCAGAGAGGAGGGGCACCAGTGGCCCACCTCACACATATCCAGTAGAGGGAAGCCCAACAGGAAGGGTGACTGGGGTCCTGGGGCCCAGGCTGCCTGCGGAGGGCGGGGACACTCATCTCCCATAGGTTGCCGCATGTGACTGACATATCTCTTGGCCTCTCTGGGCTTGAGTTCTCCATCTGTAAAATGGGAACGCTTCTCCACCATCTCTTCCACCTGCCTTAACAGAGCTGTTGAACACCGAACATCACAGAGCCATGCAACGGGGTTGCCCACAAGCAAGTGGCAGGAGGTTCAAGGCAGGGGCTGGAAACACCTGCAGCCCATCTCCCTGGGGAAGAGAAAGCCCAGGGTGGATGCTCTTCATACTGGACTAGCCCTGGCTCTTCCCCCCAGGCCCTCTCCTAACACTACTTCTGGGAGCCCTAGTTTGGCATCCTGGCCCCATTTTCGCTTTCTAGAATTTTCTTTGACTGCTCCTCACCCTCCCTCATGTCTCCACCAGTCCAGCCTCACCTCCTGGGTCCAGTGCAAACAGAGCCCAACTCCCCTGAGCCCCAGAGGATGGGGCACCAGCGCCCACTTGGGGGCCTCCTCTGTAGGCAGGAGGCTACTGGCCAGACTACAGGCAGCCCTGAGCCACATCTCACCTGCTCACCTCATTTTCAGCACCAGGCTCATATACACACGTGATATATACACTTATCAGACAGATTAACTTGCGGTTTCTGGCTTATCTAATGATGTGCCACCAGAAACAGATCATAAAAGAAATGTGTCAAAACCTGGTTCAAGTGGAGTCCAGCCCGCACGGCCGATTTCCAGGCTCACCATGTAGCCCATCAGGCTGCTCTTAAATTGGCCAGCTTACCTGACTTGAAACATCATATCGCTCTCTGCAGTGGAATCTTTCCAAACTAAGTCCTATTTTAAGTCCACAAAAAGGGATATGGTAACTTCAAGAAAACAACCGATTTGTATAAAGCATTAACAGGTCTCATGTTTTTTAAATGTCAGTTTAGATGATCAGAGTTTTCTTAGAATAAGTCCACTTGCATAGAATGAACACACGGCTCTTGGGAGCACGGAGCTGGACAGAGATCAACGGCATGGCCTTGGACACAGGGCCCTCATCGCCACCTGGGCCACCCCCACCCACCACGCCTCAGGGTCCTCTGTCTAAAGGACCCACACCTCCAGGAGGGGAGAAGCTCACAGATCACTTGCGGGGTCCTCAAGTCATTAAGGAGTACCCCGTGTGGCTCAGGTTCCATGTTCAGCTACATCATGAGGATTCAGTAGTTTGTTCTCATTTCATAGAAAAATCCAAAATCACAGTGGTTTCAGCAAGGGAGAGGTTAATTCTCCTTTCACATAAAGGATGCCTGATGGGTAAGCAGTCCAGAGCTCTCTGGGAACCCAGACTCCTGTCTCTAGATCCCACTGTCCTAAGCATGTGTGCCTTCATCCTCAGCAGTCACCTTAAGGCCCAAGATGGCTGCGAGAGCTCCAGGCATCACAGCTGCATTCAACGTAGGGGGAAGGAAGAAGGATCCATGGGGATGCACCCTTCCCCTCTTTATGAGTCTCTCTCGTAAGTATGAACAACTTTCCCCCTTATAGCTCACTGAGTAAACTTTGTCGCAGGCCCTCCGAGCCATGTGCAAGCCACAGAATGAGAACTGAGGTCCTGTTATTGAGGAAGGCGGGTCGTGAATGCAGGCAACAACTGGAGATCTGCCACAGGCCGAGAGAGGACACACAGTCTCCACACCCGAGGCGTCTGGCAAGTCAGCCCAACCAGACTAACCCAACACTGTGCCAACGTGAGCAAGACGGTGGCGGGTCCTGGAGTGCTCGGGAGACACTCTGTGGAAAAGCACCGAGGAGGACAGGGAGGACAAGGAGGGTGAGGAGGGCGCGTCCAGCGGGGGGGAAAACACACTCAGCCCCATTCTCTAGCTTATCTTCTGAAGACAACGAGGAGCCGGAAGGGACCCCTGTCAGCCACGTGACCCAGAGAAGTGACTCTCGGGGCCTGCTTGTCGCTTCAATCAGGCTGGAATGAGAGCAAGCTCCCCAGGGGCCACAGTTATCTGGACACTCGGCACCCCGGCCCAACCCAAACAACGCCCAGGTGGATGTGGGCCAGCCCCAGTGCCGCAGTGGAAACCTCCAGCAGGAGAAAACCTGCTTTTCTAGGGTGCATCCGGGGACCTGCCTCCGTGAGGCCCCACTGATCTCAGCAGCAACGCCAGGAGCATGAGGTCGGGGCCGAACGTGTGTGGGGACGCTCTGTCGGTGGCTGCCACCGAGGATGACCTTCCAGGCACTGAGTCGCCGGTGTTGTTCCCCTGAGCTCTGGGCAGCCCTGCTCAGGGCCCGTGATGCACCAGCCCTCTCCACTCCCCTCCCGAGCCTCTCCCCTCCACCAGATACCCAGCTGATGGTCTCTGCCCAGAGCGACCTTCCTGTCCCTGTCCCCTTCCTGTCGCTTTTCTTCCAGAAATCAGGCCACCGTGAGGCGAGGCCCAGACTCCAAGCAAGTGGACACAAAGCGCCCCTGTCATTTGCCCACTGGTCACGTGGGTGTTCTGTGGAACGCTGTCCATAACAACGGGAGAGAAGTCGCAGGCCACACTTGTCCACAGACGCTCACATGCGCCTTTCTACGGCCTGTAGACCACCCTCAGGGAGAGACGGCCCTTCACCTTGGTCCGCAGGTGGGAAAGACGGTGTCCTTGAAGTGAAAGGGAGAAACACGTACCCCGAGGGAAGTGACCCAAGGGGGAGCCGGGCATGGAAGGTCCAGGAGGCCAGGGTGTCTGGACTTCGGGACACAAGCCTCCCCCCGACCCCGACCCTGCATGTCGGAAGCTCAGCTCTCAAGGAAGGCAGAGGGCCACCTAACAGAGCTGAGAACTCTTGGAAGTGAGACGTAAAGAGGAGTGAGAAGTCTGGGGATGATATCTAATATGAACTCTATTTTCTTCTTTGCTGGCATCTGGGTTCTCACCAACTGGGGAGAGACCGCCCCTCCCAGGTCAGCCAATTCTTAGAGAGAGCATGTCTTTCCCATATGCAAATGAACCAATCCAGAGCCCAAACTCAGGACCTCCTCCCCTGTCCCATTCTCACACTCAGAAGGCACCACCCCCCGGCCCTAAGTGACCATTCCAGAGCCAGGGACCAGACAGCCTGAGACAGCTGGAATTATCCAAATGGCCAACTCCAAACCTACTCCCCCTGCCCAGCTTTGCCTTTCCCGCAGAAACCACCACGAAGGCGCCTGACCACCCTCTCCCCTGGACAGCCTTCTGCCTCCTGACCTGTCGGGAACCACCCGTCCACAGCAGCAACCTCTAGCTTGTCGTCGGCCTCAGCAAACCAGAACAAAACCTCCGTTTGAAAATCCATCTCCCCATCATCTATGCATTTCCCTTTTTCCTTCTTTGCCCCCTACCAGCAGACATTATAAGGTTTCCCAGTATAGAGACACATGATGAATGGTCCACAGAAAACCTTCCAGGAAAACATGCATTCAGCCCAACTAACAGAGGATTCCTCAGAACCGCTACCTGAAGGGCCCCTGGACGAAAGTGGTTTCCCAAGGCCTTCGCTGAGTGCAGACAGACAACCGGCACCAAGCCTGACATCTGGAGCTCAGGGGCCTGTTTTCTGGTCAGCCCCGCCTTGCCTCCCAGCAAAGCTGAGTTTCCAGGAGGAAGGGGTTCTACGTGATCTGGTTTATAGATATGAAACCTCTAGGGAGGCCGAGCGCAGGCTAAGCTGGGTCCTCAGAGTTGATGAAATCCCTGGTATTAGCTGATTTCTGTTGTGTCTTTCAGCCCAGTGCGGGGCTCAGCCAAGAATCTCAGAATCTGCCTTGAACCCGCTATCCCTTCCTTCCCAGTAGTTCTCTTGGGCCGGAGCCCCAAGACAGGGTCCATGTGCACCCACACTCATAGCCAGGGCCCCAACACAGCTCCGACCTGGGGCCTGACTGGGAGGGGACACATGCCTTCCGAGGGGCTTACCCTCTGCACCCCCACCACTGCCAAGGGATACCTGTGGAGGCCTGGGACACTGTGGGCCCAGAAGCCTTCCAGGCCCTCAGGGAATATCCATGCTAATGGGTCCTTGAGAGCACTGGACCCTGGATGTTTTTTTCTTCTCAATCATTAAAGACAAATTATTACCAGAGGACAGAATTCATTCTGCTCTTTGGATGCACCAAGCTCTTGATCTCATCCAGAAGCGGGAGGCCCACACAGTGCCATCAGGCGCCAAGGCTCCTGGGCCCTTAGACCCGCCCCCCTCCCGGTCAGGTCCTTCCAGGAGGATCTGTATCAGAGCAGCAGGAGAGGGCTGACCCCAGCCAGGCATTCCAGCCTGGGGCCGAATCACTGAGCCACAGGAGGCTTCTCCATCACTGTTGAGAGTCACTGTGTTTAAATCCAGCCCCTTTCTGGAATGTTCATTCTCCCTTATTTCTCTAGGTACCCCACCAGCTCTGTAGTCTCATCCTACTGCCTCAGACGTCATGGTGTCAGCCTCCTCTGTGCAGGGTTGAGGGTCTCTGTTCAGACCAGGGCTCCCCAGAGGACAGCAGCTCCTGGAACCACACTGCTGATGGGCTGCCTAACCTCTCGGGGCCCATGGCATCCATTTCCCTGTCTGTGTCATCACTCGGCCTATTGCTAGGACACTCCTCTCTGTCCTGCTGGGACAGCCCCAGTCACTACAGTCTCCCCCAGGCCTCATTCAACCCTGGAGCCATTAGCGCACAGATGGGAAGCAGAGACACAGAGTGGGTGAGCACGCTGCCCACGGAAATGCCCTGCCGTAGCCGCTCAGCCGCCCGGCCGCCTGCCGGGTGCAGACCGCCTGACTTGCTGAGCGATCCAGGGAGCCCACAGAGAGAGGATGAAGCCGGAGCGCTTAACTGAGATTTTCCTAGGAAGCCCTCATCCGGGCCATGCCTTCCACCTGTTGTCTAGCAGGGGCCCGTGTCCAGGGAGCACTGCGCAGGGGAGGGCAGTCAGCACCGCCTGGCATCACCAACGAAGGCTCACTTGACTGCTGAACAGGCCAGATGCAAAGAACAAACACCGTGTGACCACACTCGCATGAAGTCCCTCGAGAGTCAGCTCAGAGAGACGGCAAGTTGGGAGGTGGGTGCCAGGTGCCTGGGAGGAGGGAATGGGAGGCGTCGTTCAATGGGTGTGGGGTTTCCGGTGGGGATGACAGAACATTCCGGAGACGGATGCTCGGGACAGCTGCACGGCAGTGTGAGTGTACTTACTGCCACCGGACCGTGCACCTGGAAGTGGGTAAGGTGGTAGAGTTAGCTTATTTTACCACGACTGAAGCCACCAGCTCAGGTGTGAACCTCAGTGAGGGTGCTGGGCGTTGTGTTCACGGCAAGGCCGCAGACTCAATGGGACTGGCCGAGCAGCGGGCATACGATGCCCTTCTCCCTACTTCTCTCTGTACTTGAAAGTTCCCACTACACACAGGTAAAGACATGAATTTGAACGAGAGACTGAGGGAGCACTGGTATCTTTCGAGGCAACCACAATGTCATGGAGACCGTGAGGGAGGGGCAGGGAGCAGAGGGGGGACAGCGAGGGAGGCAGGACGGACCTACGATGTCACTTTCTAGCCTGGCCCGCAGCTTGAGGCAAAGAGTGAGGGACATACCACCCCCTCCCAGCACCGTGCCCGGCTGTGGGCGCTGCTTGCTTACCCAGAGGACAGGAGAGCTCGGACGGGCAGGGTGAGGGAGAGGAGTGTATCTGGGCATGAGGAACTCTGGAATTTTGTTCCAGAAGTGGTTGTACCTTTATCCCAAGGAGGGCTAACAGGAAGGGGAGTCTCCCTGTGAAACAAAGACCCACCAGAGGTTCTGGTCTTCAGCGCCACTTAGCCCTCTGCGGCACGGGGACAGAGAGCCCGCTTCCTGACGCACTCGTTGGCTTCCCGTCTCTAGGACAGCCCTCAGAGGGGATCTCTAAGACTCCAGGTGCATGTATCTTTCATCTACTCCCCTCACCGCAGCCAATTCTCTCGCCTACCTGACTAGCATGCTCCTTCCTAATCTTCCTTGTACCTTATTACGATTGCCACATGCTCTTTGGCTACGTAATCTGGATGTCTGTGGACCAGAGGGGCTGGAAAGATTGAAATCGTCGCTTATATATCACACGGAGAATGAAACCCTGAGCCGCTTGCTTCGATTTTCTGGGGAGCTGCACGGACGCGAAACTCTGAGGCCAAAAGCAATGAGCTTTTCATGACTCCCCACCCCAGACCCTCAAGGGTGTTTTATCACAAGGCTTAAAGGGTTCAAGATCCCAGTGAGAGCCCCACACTTCCAAAGGACAATACCATCCAGACAAGTACAAATGGGCTTCGTGATCACTGATCAGCTGTGGCCTGATTCTCCTGGTTGCTCTGGCCGGTCAGGACGCTGTGGAGACAGCCTAGAACAAGTGTGTGCACACACGTACGTGTGCGCGTGTGTGCAGCAGAGGTGTCTCAGCCTGAGGAACTGCAGGAACGCCAGCCAGTGAGACAAAGTGCGCGCCATCCCAGGAGGCACAGCTCCACTTCCACTGGGGCAGGGACGCGGTGGGCAGCTCCTGGGACCACAGGCACAGCCCCGGCGTACAAGGACCCCTTGCCGACTACCTGAGCGCGCTTGAGTTGGGGAACATGGAGCACAAGTACGGGACTGACACTGTCACCACCCTCATGGAAGCTTTCTTGGGGGCAGAAGAGATCCCCCCTAAAATTCCTTGCTAGGGGATTAACCATAGAAAGGGGTGGAGTTCAGAAAACAAGAACCCCGAAGCAATAACCAAGAACAAGGCATCTCATAACCAGCAATTCTGCAGTGAGAACATGTGATGGGGTCAGAACGGTGGACGGAACTTTCCTTTGGGGCCATGTCCCTGTCTCCGAGAAGCCAGGAGATCACAGAGCGGGTGACCAGGATTTAGGGGAGGGATGGCTAAGCTGAGTCTGGGGAGGTGGGTGAGGGTTAGCGAGGCACAGAGGGAGGGGGAACGCCCAGGGGACACACTGTTTTTTCTTCATTTGGTGTCTCCCTGCCCAACACCTGTGGCCTTGCTCCTGGCTCCTCGCACACCGAGACTCGGAGCAAAAAGAAAAGCAGGACACACCACAAGCCTGGACGCCTGGACTCTGGCCACCTTGAGCGGCCTCAGCCTGCTTCCCAAACCCCAGAGGAAGGTTCTGGAGGGAGCCCTGATTTTCCTGAACCTGGTCAGAGCTTGCATTTGCATGTGAGCACTTAGAAAACTTGGTCGACATGCAAATATTATTTTTGATCTCAGACACGTAGGAGACATGAGGGCAGCCTGGTTTTACACACAAGAGGAGAAACCACAGTCTGACAGATAATAGGCTCTTAATAGCGGGCCTGCCCGTCCCCGTTAGCAAAACACGACTTTTAGTTAAATACTCGGTTCAGATTTAATTCTAAGGTAAGTGAGTGTTTATTACTTTATTATTTAAAAAAGAGACTTCTTTTTAAACCACATCTATGAATCAAGTCCAAGACATCTGCCATTCCTTCCCCAAGCAAGGAGTAGTCATCGAGCTCCTACCTAACTTCCCCGCACATCCGATCAGATCCTCCTCCTTAGTTCCTTCACGAGGTTGAAAACTTCCTGATTCCAGGGCGGCTGTGTCCTCTGGTCACACTCCCCAGGGGCACCAGCCTCCCATGGCAGCTGCCAGAGGCTTTCTGGAAGGAGCTGGCTAAATTGGATTAGCAAGCAATGTCCACAAGTTTTAGATTCACCTTTTTATTTTCACATACTGCCCAGTAGTTTTGCCAAAGTCATTTCCCTTCCATGCACAAGGATTTTTTTTTTTTTTTTTGCCACATACCATGCCATAGGCTACTCAAGGGACACACTTGCAAGCACTACTCGGCTTCCTCACCTTCACTATCACTGGGATACGGGATACGTGAGGGGCCCTTTGCCCCATCTCACAGCGGGCTGCTCAGGAATGTCAGAGAGGCAGTAGCCACCAGGAACTTAGAGCGATGACGCCTGCCATCTGATTTCGAGCAGGCAGGACTCAGGCAGGCCTCCAGGGCTGAGAACGTTTTGCTCCCCCCCCCCCCCGCTACACCAGCCAGGGAGAGGGAAACCTACCCCGAATCCATAGATCCATACTGAATCGCAGACGCGTTCCCACACGTCCCAGTCACACTGGTCTCAACCCCCATGAGTGGGGAGGCAGTGGAAGGTCCCAGAAGCAGGGAGACCACAAAGCAAACTTCTCCCCCAGGGGTGCTTCTCCCTCCCATCTTTGATCTGATTCCTCAGCCAGGGGGGCAAAGGGTCTGTCCCTTTCACCCCCAACGCTAGTTTTCTCGACACACACACATTTCATCTTTAACAGCCCAAACCAACAGTTCCAACCCATTCTTTCTCTTTCCCAAGCTGCTGTTTTGCCTAAATGAATGACTATCCAACTGATCACTAGCCTCATTGGGCCAGGCGGGGTAAAACAGAGGGGATGGTCTCAGAATAGCGTCGGGCAACTCACAATAAGCATCGCCATTAATAAGGAGGCACCTGCCAACCTAGTCCTCTAACTCCTGCCTGGCAATGACATCTGCACACAGCGACCGCTTAGGAGGCCATGCACGCGCATGCACGCCGCGGGGTCTCCCTCCTCCGCCACGGACCCACAGAGAACGGGGCCAAGGGCAGTGTCCTACCAAAAAGGCCATGGGGCTCCGACTGGCGCCTCTCAGTGCTCCGGTTTGGGTCCTTGGGCTTCTTGTTCCCCCTGAGACTGCCGAAGCGCTTCATGAGGAGCTGTGGCCACAGGAGCAGTGACAGGTGACCATACCAAGACCCGTCGAACCCGCGTCAGCGCCAGGTGGCGGGGAACCGGGAGAGATACAGCATCAGACGGCAGGGGCTTGGAGACACAGCCCGTGAGCGCAGGTGTCCCGGCCGGGGGCGCTCACCCCAACACGGGGTGGGTCACTCCTGGGACTCGTGGGCAGTCCCACGGCAGTCCTTCCTCCGTGAGAGAGCTCAGCTGTCCTCCCCTCCACACCAGCGGCCACTGGAGCAGCCCCGCCGCCCTCAAGTAGGCGAGAAGCTGCCGGAAGCACAGGCAGAAGCTGCCGGTCGGCTTGTTTATGTAGCTAAGGTCAGCTGCACGCTCAGACACTCCAGGGTTTTTCCCCCTTAAAATCAGAAAAGGAGGTAAGACTGAACAGGCAAGCAGAGCCCAGGCCCGCCGGTCATGTGCGGATCTGCAGATGTCTCTTTAAAAAGACTGTAAAAGGAAACCGCCCTGGACAGACAACGCTTGGCACCAATGGGCCGGGGCACATTCCCATTATGACATGACATCACACAACTATTTTGATTCATGTGTTCCAGAGCTCCACGGGGTCAGAAGGCTCCGGCAGCTTCTTGGTGGAGGAGCCCCAGGTCCCAGGGCTGCAAATCACTGAATCTCTTTCAGCTCGTGCTCCTTCGCGATGGAAGATCGAAGACCACCTGTGAGACGGGGCTGGGGGGCCCCTGGCATCCACTGCGAGGTTCTTCAGCAAATGCATAATTTGAGCCCTGGGCTTAAGAACTGCAGAGTGCCAGAGCTTGCTTGCTTTTACTTATTTGTTTATTTGATTATTTTATTTATTTAGTAGGTTCCACGCCCACGGGGAGCCCAACACGGGGCTTGAACTCACAGCCCTGAAATCAAGACATGGGCTGAGCTCGAGTCAGATGCTTAACCGAGTGAGCCACCCAGGCACCCCCTAGAATGACTGAGCTTTTAGACAGAGATTTTAGAAAGGATCTAGTCCAAAGCCCTTCCATTACAGATGGGGAAGTTGAGGCTCAGGAAGAGGGTGGGACTTCTCTAAGGTCCTAGAGCTAATGGCAAAACAAGGCCTAGAATTCTAATCTCCTTGACTCGTAAGCCAAACTCCGACCTAATAAAACACAACAAAAACCACACATGTGTTTTGTAACTAATAAACCAGACTTTAAAAATAAGAGTTAGAGGGGCGCCTGGGTGGCTCAGTCGTTAAGTGTCTGCCTTCAGCTCAGGTCATGATGCCCGAGTCCTGGGATCGAGCCCCGCATCGGGCTCCCTGCTCTGCAGGAAGCCCGCTTCCCCCTCTCTCACTCCCCGTGCTTGTGTTCCCTCTCTGGCTGTGTTTCTCTATGTCAAATAAATAAAAAATCCTTAAAAAATATGAGATAGAAAAATAACTTAAAATTTTTTTTTTCACTGATATCTTCACTAGATTAAAGGTAAGTTATAGGATATGCTACTGACTAGCTTCCTGAGCTTGAAAAGTCACTTCCCGTTTCTGGGCCTCAGTTTCTCCATCTGTGTATCAAGACCAAGCTTGCTCACATTAGGATTTCATCGACTTCCAGAAATCTGAACTTTGAATGGCTGTTCAGTGAGCCTTCTCTTTCTGCTGGGACTGATGGACAGAAGCAGTGATTAAATATTTGTAGCAAGGACACATGAATGAACAAACAAAATAGTTTTGCCCTCAAGGAATTTGCAGATAACAAGGATAAACTGTAAAGTAATAGTAACTGCATAAAAAAGCTGTATGCGATGATCAACGGCAAGGGGGCCCGTTTGCACAATGAGGGGCACCAGCTCCCACAGACGGAAGGCAGCTGGATGCCCCCGCCCTTGGAAGGGAGCGCTCGAGCTGGCCTGGAGGGTTGGAGGGTCCGGAGGAAAGGGGAGAGGCCAGGCTGGGTCAGGCCAGTGCAGCCCCCAGAACAAGCTGCAAGACCCACCTCCAGCTGGGTCTCCCAATGCACGAGTGGAGTCTCTGTTGCTAAATATGGTAGCCCACACTTACTGGGATTAAACTCTGAAAAAGACAGCTTCGGTGGTTTTTTCCCTTTGAGGTTTCTTTTCTTTTCTTTTCTTTCCTTTTCTTTCTTTCTTTCTTTCTTTCTTTCTTTCTTTCTTTCTTTCTTTCTTTCCTTCCTTCCTTCCTTCCTTCCTTCCTTCCTCCCTCCCTCCCTCCTTCCTTCCTTTCTTTCTTCTTTTTTTAAAAAATATCTTATCAATTTAGGTCCTAACAGAAGTTGAAACGTTCTTCTGATTTAAAAATAAAACAAAACAAAGCAGGAACACCTGGCTGGCTCAGTTGCGCATGGGACTCTTGATCTTAGGGTCACGAGTTCGAGCCCCACGTGGGGCATCGAGATTACTTAAAAAGAAAAAAAGAATAATGAATAAAAACTCACTTAGATAAAAGCAAAGCAGAACTTCTTTAGGAAAAGGCTACTACACATGTATTTCAGTAACAAAGGGGCATATTTGATGAAAAGGAAAATGAAAAGTTTTTGTCGAAGCCAATATAATGTTCTTTGTACCCTATGATAAAGAATGTAGTGAGAGAGAACATTTCAAAGCTTGACGGCTAAACACGGGCGGGTGTAAATTCGTGTGGAAAATAAACAGTGACTTTGGTGTGCCTGACGGTTCTCTGCTTTGTTTCATGGTCACTCACTCATCAGGTAGTTATTAAACCAAATGTACAGGACGGTGGCTGATGGAGGAGATTAGAGCTATGAATAATTCAAAGACATTCTTGTCCTCTTAGAACTATATTTTAATTAGTAAAATAATAAATCCTGTTTGTTGAGCACCTACCATAAGCCAGTTGGAGTGCCGGTCACCTCATAGTTTTCATCTTACTGCAATCTCCCCACTGCCCTGTGCGGCAGGCATTAGTGATACCATTTAATTAAAAGATGAACAATGGGGGCACCTGGGTATCTCGGGTGAGCGTCTGCCTTTAGCTCAGGTCAAGATCTCAGGGTTCTGGGGTTGGGCCCTGGAGTTGGAGGGCTCCCTGCTCAGTGGGGGGTCTGCCCCTCCCCCTGTTCATGCTCTCTCTCTCTCTCTCTCTCTCTCTCTCGCGTAAATCTTTAAAAAAAAAAAAAAAAAGATGAACCACAGAGCCAGAAAAGTAGCTTGGCCAGAATCAGAGCTAACGAGTTGGGAGAACATGGATTCGAACCCTTGTTACCTGATTCTGACATTTACATCTTCACATGGACACGTGCCCAGGAAGGCAGTCTGGGCAGGGCCCCGGGCTGAATCTTGCAGGACACAGAGGACTGCCGGCGACTGGAGTGCTTTGGAAATGTTCTCTATTCTCACTGGTGCTTTTTGATCTCCAGGCTGGCGGACTTACAGGAGACAGGGAGAAGGACCACATTGGAAAGTGCAGCCCGCAGGTGGGGGGTCTGTGACACCTCACTCGACCAAGGAACTTGCTGTGCTCTGGGAACACAGAGCCGACCTGCTTGCCTCCCCCGTGGACGCTGAGCAGAGACTCGGGAAGCCCTGTTGTTCACTCTGCGCGGCCCGGCCCGGACTTGCTGCTGCGCTCAGCCTTGGGCTCCCCACTGTCCGGGTTCCCTCGGTAGGAGTGTCTGGGGCCTTGGAGAGGGTTGTAAGGATGTGACATCCTAGGCAGTGAGAAGACAAGTACTACCCGGATCATGCGGGGCCTCTGTTGCGTTACTAAGATGGCAATAGAACATTCTGGAAAGAAATGGTAGACTCGGTCTGATTCAGCAAAGGAGTTTTGGCCCAGGGTAGTGCCCTGTCCTGTAGGACGGAGTCTTGAAAGCTTGAAATGGAAGGTCAAGTGCAACCTTCAGCCTGGCACGGACCAATCCCCAAGGAGACCCCACCGACGCCAACCTGTAGTTATGACTTCACTCAAAATGTGCTTCCCAGGGTCGGTTTTACCCAAGAGCAGAGGAAGAGGCTGTTGGAGACACCGATTTCAGAAACGGAGAAGCACTGGCATCCTGGGAAGTGCTCATCAGGCAGACGTCTGGGAGGCGGGGGGGTGGGGGATGTGGTCGGCCACGTTCAGTGGTGCGAACGCTCCAACAGTGGCCCATTCCAACTGACAGGGCATGGACAGATTTGTGAAATTCCTGATAATTTAAAAATTGTCTTGCTTGCCACTCGGGTCTTCCTGTTCAACTCACATGTGCCTGGAATTCCTTCAGCTGGGACAATGCTCTCTGTTCCACAATTAGAGACAAACACTGATGCGCTGGCAGAGGGGGCACATTCACACTGCAGGTGAGGCGTCCCGGGACCCTGCCTTCAGCGTGTTAACCGAGGGGCTGGGAGAGATGATCACTCACTCCCTTCTTCACTGTTTCTGCCAGCTGATGGTCTCTGACTAGGGTGACACGCCTTTACATGACTATGATTCAGCTAGGAGCAAGACATTCCAATGGAAGGCTTTTCCATACTTGGGGATTTTTTTAAGAAAAGGACGGTGGGGGGTGATAAAAGGAACTAGTGGCTCCCAAGATGGAACTTAAAAAATTTTTTTTTGAATTAAAACAAAAATTTAAATATTTATTTGAAAGAGAGCATTACAGAGAGCAGACAGCATGAGAGGGGCAGAGGGAGAGGGAGATCAGGGAGCCAGATGCTGGGCTCGATCCCAGGATCCTGAGATCATGACCTGAGCTGAAGGCAGACGCTTAACTGACTGAGCCACCCAGACGTCCCTGGAACTGGGCCTTTCTGGATCATACTTGTTGGGGCCATAGCTGGAAACCTGGACTAGGACCAGGCCCCTGCGGCAGGACATGCCTCCAGGCCTTGCACTTGCCCCAAGTGGAGGGAACACGGCCTCCCCGATCACCGCATCGGGGGTCCTACAAGGTTTGGGGAGGGGCAGAATTATGGGTAATTCAAATCATGTTGTTTGCTTTTCTGTTGCTGGAGTTGTAGTTTTTCAACTATGAACCTATACCTGACAACCGGAAAAAGAAAAGAGCGTTGAAGAGCTGTGCTTCCCGAGGCATGGCGTGAGGCGAGCTCATTCCTTCATTCTGCATGTTTGTGGGCTGCTTCCCCCCCTCACCCCTGCTGCCGCCCCGTGACACTGCACGCTCCCAGCAGTGGGAATCTTACCCCATAGGAGAAGCAGGATCAGCACTTGGTATGAGTCCTTCAAGGTGGCTTGTGGGCTGGGAGGTGGGCCCGGGAGGAGAAGCAGATTGTGCTCTGTGTCTCCCGCCCCCTGGTCACCCTGGGGGCAGTCACCTGACCCCCGGGCTGCCTCTCCTGGAGGCCCGGGAGCCAAGGGAGGCTGTTGTGATGGCCCCCCTGCCCCTGGTCAGCCGAAGGTCTGCACTCAACAGATGGCACCTGTAGGGTGGGGCTGAGGGCTGGGCCACCGTGACAGTGGGGGATGGGTCCCCTTGCCCTAACGTTTGCATTTTACCCAGAGGACCATGCAGGGGTCCGAGTGTGGAGGGGACTGTCGGACCAGTGGCAATGCTGGAGAGAGGAGAGATGGAGGTGAGGGGACACCATGGGGACCGCAGACAGGCCCGCAGGACAGCACTCCCCCACCGCTGCCTCAGGATGCCCTAGCCCCCTCCCTGTGCGGCCCGCCGCCTCACCGTGCCCTGGGCATTCACATGTCCCTAGAGCTCCGCTGTGTGTGACCTCGCTGCTGACCACAAACACACGCGGTCGGGGCAGTCACGGCACGCTCTCCGCTGGCGATGCCTTATTCCCACAGCCTGGGGGCAAGCACTAAGACACACTACATCTGTTGTCCCCTAACTTGGTCCCATTCCAGGCTCGTGGCCATGGTCCCCACGAGGACTTGTCCCTCTGTGCGGCAGGCCCCACGGGTGATGCCAACCTCCCCTTCTCACCCCCTCCCTGTACACGTACGTGGATGTGCGGCAGCAGGGGGCCCCACCGCTGCGGGGGGGTCCTCCTGGGGCCATGAAGGTCACGGAGACCATCCTGTCCTTCTTCCTCGGAAGCTCGGGTGGGGCCATCCAGGGAGTAGCACCCCTGAAGCCCACCTTCCCTCTGGATTTCCAATTACATTAAAACAGACATTGTGCAAGGCCAGGACCCTTATCACGGAAGCCACCTGCGCACCGTGTTCAGCGGACCGTCCAGCAGACCGTCGCCAGGGGCCGGGATGAGAGCCCAGAACTGGGGACTCTGCAGGACCCCTCACTGAGGCACTTCCTGCCTCCAGGACAGGGTTCTCACACCCCACGCACCCGCATGCGTGCCCTTGCCTCAGGGGGGCCGCGGGGCTCTGGCCGAGGCCCAGGTGCAGACCGAAGTCGTTGGCAGGGCGGGGCCTGGCTGCCATGGGGGACCCACCCAGTTAGGGATGCCGCCCGCCTGAACAGAGGCGACAGGACGTCTCTCCGGGGTTTCCCCACCATGCAGGGAGGCAGAGGGCCAGCCCTTACGATTCCGTTTAATTAAAAAGCCAAAAACCAAAAACAAAACAAAAACAAAAACAAAAACAAAAAAGGAGGTTCAGAGAAGCAAACTGATTTGCCCGGGATTCCCAAGGGAGGCCGGCGGTAGAGCTGGGCACAGACCCGGGGTCGCCGCCTCCCCTGCCCAGTGGCATTTAGGAGGAGTAAATAAAGACACTCGGACTGAGAACTGACTCTGAAAACCTTTGAGGATCGTGGGACAGTACCTGAAAAGCACCCAGCGCCCTCAGAGCCTGTGAGCCAACCCAATCCCGTTGTGTAAGAGGGGGGTGGGGGGGGGCCGGTGTGCTAGCACACAGCTGTTAGTGCTCTCCTGCTGCTTGCAAAAGACTGTGTCATATTTCATGGAAAATTCTAAAGGTCACCGTGGCACTTGACGCTGAGTGAGACTGCCGTGTCACCTCACTGGGGCCTTCCGTGTCCCTTCCCAGAGCTGTTTGTGGCCCAGGCTCTAGAGAAAGACATGCTCCCCCACCCTGACTCGGGCCCCCATGCCTGCTCGCTGTGCTCATAGTCACTCACCAGGTCCCCACGAGGTGGAGTCTGGAGGCTCCAGTCTGAGTGACAAGAGGGTGACATTTTTGGCAAAGACAGAGCACCTCAGCCTAAAGAGTCCAACTCACGCCAGGGACATCTAAACCCAGTGACAATAGGGGTATCATCTCTAAGAGGACAGAAGTGTTTATGAAGAGTGAAAATCGACGGTAATAATTATTTTTGTCATGTCCAAGTGCAACACCGGGAAGTATGACTCCCTAGATGGTCTCAAAGGCTTCCCTGGGGCATCATCAAATGAGATAAAACTGCAAAAATATCCTGAAAGCTGTGGAGCGTTTTACAAGTGGACAGCATCGTCTCAACCTCACCGCAGCTTGGGAGGACCCCTGTGGGCTCAGACTCCGAGCGCCTCAAGGGCGCGGTGCGGAAAGCTAGGGCAAAGCCTCGGTCGCAGAAAGGGGCCCCGGCGGGCACTGACCCGGGGCTGGCTGCCTGGGCTCTGCATCTTGGCGGAGGGTGTTGGACCTGTAAGCCTGGCTGGCCGGACAGGCGCCAGGACCTGAGCTAGGAGAAGCCCACGTGTCTTCACAGCTCGCGGTCCAGACCCAGAGGTCAGGACTCATGGGACAAAACCTGCTCATCAGCCAACACACCCACAGCCAAGCATTTTATCTCTTCGATGAGGAACCGAGGGACTTTGCTACTAGTAATTTACTCTTTTTAACCACACGCACAAAGAACACTGGTGGGGGTGCTATTTAGGCAAGAACACTGTCGCAGAGCATGAAGCTAGCCCGAGGAAGGAGACGGGGAGGACGAGCGTCAGAGGCCCTGACAGTACAGAACCTAGTCCCTGTATCTCAGTGCTGGCTTGCCGGATACGCCGGGCTGCGCCATGGAAAAGCCGGCGAGGACCCTAAATGGTCTGTAAAAAGTAAAGTTACAGTTCATACCTTTTGAAGAAGAAAACTGCCAAGCGTATCGTGCATCGAACACCTAAGAAGACACACGTTTTGGTGCTTAATGGTTTAAGTTTCAAATATCTTCAAGTTACGTTGGGTGTTCGTTCACTTCTTGATGTTGACTAAATAGAAAAACAGTATTCCACTCTTCATATCGTTGGCTAATTCAGACTGGCCTTACCCCAAACTAGTCAGATGTTACTGTAGTCACTGACATCACTCACCCCGACTTCCTTTCCAATTACATTATGATTCTAGAGTGGAGAGGGGGCCATACTGCCCAAATGGGGCGAACATGGCTCCTGGGAGGGGGACAGACTCTTTTCATATATAAAGCACAGACAGACCCACAGGACATAAATAATATACGGTGTATCTGCTTTGCTAAAATTGCAAAGGGGGGATTAGAAACAAATGTCTAAGAAGGTTCTTTGGGGAGGTGATAAGAAGCAAAGGCCGATTATTTTAAAAAAGGAAAGCAGACGGGAAACTGAAGATGTGAGGGAGTGAGTATAAGAGAATGTACAAACTATGACATCAATAAGCCATAGGACAGCTTGAATATGTACACAATTTAGGTTTTGGTGGAGTAGGGTAAGGGACTACTGCCTTTCAATATCTCTCATGGCAAATTGTGTTTTTTTTTTCATTCATGTGACTTAACTGCTTCACTGAAAATGTAAAGAGGAGAAAACAAAATAAAATACAAACAAGAAGATCTTGTCTGTGGGGATCGGTGCCCATAGCAGGAAAAATCAGCAAAGTGTGTTCTCAGTATGTTACTGCCGCAAAGGCTAAAAAAAGAAAAGAAAAATGCTGGGAAACATTGTTGTAAGCAGCAGCATGAAGAAAGAGCGTCTCCTAGCCTACAGGCCCATATCGGGCTTTTATTGCTTATCCCTGGCCCAGAGGTGGAAGATTAGCAGAGAGCATCACCCCAACCCCCCCCCCACCACCACCACCCAGTGAGGAGAAGGCGCTGATTCACAAACATAAGGCAGCTTCCTGCCCTTCAGGCAGCTTGGGGCTGGTGGAGCAAGGGTCCCCGCAGGGTCAGAGGGCCAAGAGGAAGGTGGGAGGTTCACCACCCACAGCCCCAAAAGCCAGAGGGCACGTCCTTCCAGTGTCCCCACCACGAGGACCCACGGCATTCAAGCAAGGGGCTCCTCAAAGGTCAGAAGATGAAACTCAGAAACAGAGCTCTGGAGAATCTCTTGTCTTCACTCTGCCCTCACTGGGGGCTTTAAGGGGATGGTCAGACCCTGAGCCAGCCTGTCACGATCTGGTGACAATGAAAAGTCCCCTCATCTGTCAGCTGTTCTGGGGTCTCCAGAGTCAATGAACTGCGCAGTCGCTGGCACCCCCCCACCCGTTCATTTCAACAAGTCTAAGCATCCACACGGGCCAAGAACTGAGGAGCAACACAATGCGGTATTTTTGGTCCTCAAGACGTTGCTGTCCTCAAAAGTAAAAGTATTTGTACCGCGAAGGACACAATTAGGAGGGACAGGGAGCCGCCCGCAGAAAGGGAGAAGCGGTCTGCGATGCATACGACCAGCATCTGGAACGGAGCGAGAACTTCTGTAATTCAGCAGCAAAAAGACAACCCAATGGAAAAATAGATAGAATTTGCCCAGAGAAGATACACAAATGGCCGGTAGGTGCATGGGATGATGCCTGGCGTCCTGAGGGAAGGACAGGTCAGAACCACGGGCACACAGCACGTGCTGTCACCAGGAGGGCCATGGAGGAAGGGAGAACCTGCAGGTGTTGGAGCAGGGCTGGAGGAACTGGAAACCTCGGACGCTGATGCTGGGAATGCAAAATGGCGCAGCCACTGGGGAAGACAGCTTGGTCGTCCCTCAACTAGTTGGACAAAGAATTACCATACCCAGAAATGCCATGCCTAGGTCTCTACCCAAAAGAACAGAAGACAGGTGCTCACACACAGACCTGGATATCGATGTGCACAGCAGCATGGTTGTCGCCAAAAAGTGGAAACAACCCAAACGTTGGTCAGCAGACAGCGGGGTAAACAACACGTGCTCTGTGTGTTGGAACACAAAGAACAGTATTCATCCACAAAAAGGAACACAACACTGACACCTGCGACAACGTGGATGTATCTGAAAATGGTATGCCGAGAGAAAGGAGCCATGCACAAAGGCTACGTTTTGTATGATTCTCTTGAAGTATCCAGAAGAGGCGACTCCAAAGATACAGAAAATAGATCAATGTTGCCGGGAACCTGGGGGAAGGGGAACGGGGCATAATGGGTATTAGGTTTCCATTTGGGGCGATGAAAAAATTCTGAAACTGGATGGTCGTGAAGGGTGTGGTACCGTGGGAACGTACTTAATGCCTCCTAACTGTATACTTTAAAATGGTTAAAATGGGGCGCCTGGGTGGGCTCAGTCGGTTGAGCGTCTGACTCTTGGTTTTTGGCTTAGGCCATGATCTGAGGGTCATGAGATCGAGCCCTGCTCTCAGCAGGAAGTCTGCTTAGGATTCTCTCTCCCTTGAGCCCCCACCCAAATAAAATAAGATAGTAAGCTGGAAAAATGATATGCTGTATTTCACCACCTAAAAAATAGTTACATTAGATCATGTAAACAGTAGAGGAAAATACACATGAATTGCTCTACAATCCAGATTTAGGGAGAGGCTTCCTATTGATGTCTAAGCGCTTCTACCTACGGTTCAAGGGCCATTTCCAGGCTTCCTGAGAATCGTCTATTCATGTCTGTTGCCGTATTAGCTCAGAGTTATCATCTCTATACTTTTTCATAGCTGCATGGTACTCCCGTGTGGACACACCTTCTTTGTCATACCCAACTATCCATTTAGATGCACACGTATTTCCAGTGTGTCTGCTGAGGGGCCTAAAAGCCATGATGCCTCAGTAGCCACGAGCACACTTAGTGCCCGGATCCTATTTCCAGATACTACTGCCCAGTAAAAGTAGCAAGGGCCCTTTGGAGAAATGGCCACTTCCAGGCCAGGGCAGGGAAGAGTTTCTTTTCTTTTTATTTTAAAGATTTTATTTATGTATTTGAGATAGAGTGAGAGAGTGAGCAGGCGAGAGAGCACCAGGGTGGGGAGGGGCAGAGGGAGAGGGAGAAGCAGGCTATTCACTGGGACTGCGCTCCCCAGGCACCCCTGGAAGACTCTGCTTTACCAGAAAGCAAGGCACTGCTCCTGACATAACAAGAGGGACAGTCCCAGGAAGCAGTCCAGGGACCAGCCTGGGGGCTCCCGCTGGCCAAGTCTAGGACAATGTGGAAGTCAAAACATGCTCATGACGAACCAAAGCACTGAATAAAACAGGAGACCGTGAGTACCTGCGTACAGACATTCACAGGGAAGGAAATTTCCTTCCTTAGTAGAATTCCCACCAATCACTATAGAATCCATGATGAAATCAGAAAATCACCTTTTGGCCACCGTCACAGTAATAATTCAGGAAGGACTAATCAATGGATGCTAAAACTAGCAAGTGAACTTTTGATGAAAAAGAAGATACAGAACTCCAAAGCAGTGTAGCTTGCAAAGGGAAGAACAGTAATTTTGTTAGGTCTCGCCATGGCTGAGGCTTCCCTTAACCCAGTGATCCATCTGTGTCACTGGGAGTGGGTCTGAGTGACATCACGTGTTTCCCACTGCGACTCCAGGGCAGGTCACGGGACATGCGGCCCTCCTGCCCACCCGGCAAACCTGGATCTAATAGTAAGGATGCATCAGGCAAACCCTGAATGAGGCAAAGTCTGCCCGATAATGGGTCTGGGGTCTTGGATGATGTTGAGCTCATGAGAGACAAGACTGAGGGCTTCTCAGACTGAGGTTAAGACTCTCAGGAGAAAAGAGAATCACAGGCAATGCCTGATGGGTGTTTCCTCTCCCAAAAATAGGATGCTGCTGAGATAATCCGTGAATGCTGAATATAGCCCGAAGTTCAGCCAATACTATCGGATTAATGTTAATTTCCCGAGTTTGATCATTAAACTCTACTTTAGAGAATGCGCTTCTCTTTGTGAAGTACCCACTGAAGTATTTAGGGGTAAAGGGACATTATGTTGCAACTGATTGTTGATGGTTCAGATTTTATATAAACATCCAAATATTTATGTATTCGGTGGGGGGCGGGGAGGAATATAAGCCAATGCACCAAGATGATAACAGGGGGGATCAGGACCAAGAGTACAGGAGCGCTCTTTGTACTCTTTTCGCAACACTGTGTCAGCTTGAAATTGCCAAAATGAAAAGCTATTTTTAAAAAGGAATTCAGAACTAAAGCAGCAGGGCAAGAATGCCGAGTTCATTAGCATCTCCCTCCACTCAGTCCCACGGTCGCCCGAGCAGGCCCAGAGAGCGCTGGAGAGCTCTACACTTCTCTGAGGGAAAGGAGAGTCTTCTGGAAACTTCCCCTTGGCTTCTCCCAAATGATAACAACTGCCCGTTCTGAGGACACGGTCACGGCCCAGCTGGCGCCCATGCGGACACCTTTCAGGGACGCCTGCAGGATGGCCAGCAGAGGGCGCTCTCCCAGGGGACCCACACCGGGTGCCAGGCCACCACATAGCTCTGCAATGTGTTGGCTGAACTTTTCAGGAAACTTGGATGCCACACATACTTTTCCTTTCTTTGTGGGTAGGCGAGATGAGTCACGTTTTTCTGAAGTCGGCTCGGCCCCAGGATTCAATCGCACCAGCTGCCCTGATCCAGAAGGCTCCAGCAGCGGCAGGAGAGCCAGGACGGCTCAGGGGAGGTCTGAGGACGGGGGGCAGCACTGCGGAGCACGAGCAAGGCACGGGTGATCGCACTTAGCCAGGCACAGGGTAAGTTCGCGGAGCTCTGTAATCTGGCAGCGTCCGGTACGTTCGCCTGCAGCAGCCCAGGGGGAAAGGTGGGCCCTGGCTCGCGGCCCCCCGCTGCCTTCTCCCACCTCTTGGCACCTCATCAGAGCCCACCAGTCCCTCAGGCCTCGCTGGTCCATTCTTTTGTTCATCCACTCCTTCCCCACCTTCGTTCACTCAAATGGCCTCTCTGATCGTGGGACCTGAGGGCAGAGAGCTGAAGCAAGGGCCAACACCCACCCCTATCTGGAAGAAGACGGTTGCAGGTGCCCCAAAAGGCAGACCCGAGACGGGAACTGATGTGTAGGAAGTGTATTTTGGGATCAACACTCACGACGAGCAAAGGAAGGAGGTGAAACTAAGAGGCAATGCAGACCTGGGGAGGCCCCTCCAGATAGTTCCAGAGCTGGGATGACCCCTCAGAGCCGTCCTGGGTGGGGCAAGGGAGCCTGTCCTTTACACCCAGTGCTGACCAGCTGGCAGGTGCAGGCCAGCTCAGGAAGGGGCAGGACCTTATGTCTGGTGGTTCTCTGTCGTGGGTGCAGCCAGAAGCTCGGGGACTGAGTCCCTCCTTCCCAAAGAGGAAGCTGGGAGGCACAGCATGGCATCCATCACTGGGACGGGCAGAGTCAGAGGCCAGGGGGACATGCAGCAAGATGGGCTCAGGGCTAACCACGGGCCAGGGTCTGGAGGACACAGTGAGACTTCAGATTTCCACTCGAATGCGGTGGGGAGAATTGGGGGGTGTTGAAAAGGGGATAAGATGATCAGGTTTATGTTTAAAAACAAGGTGACCCGACCCCGCTGGCTACTGGGTTTTATAAATAAAGATTTATCAGTATGCAGTTTACATTTTGTCTGCTGAGTATCTGCAAGAAACACCAGGTGGCCCGCAAAGCCTGAAGTATTTACCATCTGGCCTTGGGCAGAAAACATTCACTGGCCCTGGTCTGAGAAGACCCTTGCTTTCCACCCGCTCCCCCACAGCCAGATGGCCCCTACGGGGTCCGAGGCCCCTCGAGACCCGAGGCCCCTCGAGACCCTGCCCAGTGCTCACCCCACACTCATCCCACTCAGTTTAATGGCTGAGTTTGTGTCCTTTTGCATTTGTCGTACATATGTCACCCACATGTGACAAGGGGCCTCCCAGGCAGGAGGGGGTCACTGGAGCAGTGGAGGGACAGTCCTTGGTGTCCCTGGCTGTCACAGAACAGCCTGCCCAGCCTCCACCCAATGACGTCAGCCCTGCCTAACCCTGCGACAAGGCCCGGGGCGTGTGCTGCCCAGCCTCTTGCGCTTCTCTGTGCCCATCACGGGCAGGAAGAGGGACACACAGACACAGATGAGTCCAAAAGACGAGCGGCTGTGCATGAGAAAAAAACGTGTGGAAGAAAAGAAAGTCCAGTCCTAGAGGTCAGAGGCGCGGGTGAGAGGGGCAGCTGGAATTTGGAAGACTGAAACAGGTGAGCATCGTCTGGTTGGGGCTGGGGTGGGGAGAAGCCAGTGTCCATCTGTCCCAGAGCGTGGCTGCAGAGGGAGAGTTTTAGGGCCCCTTCCAGCGTCCCTGCCCGCCCATACCCTCAGTGTCTAGGAAAGGCTGCGTGCGGATTGCTGGTTGAGCCGCCCCCCCGTCCTGGGCCCCTCGCTGCCGTGGCCTGGACACCAGCCGCACAGGTCCCGGACCCCCTCTGAGAACGAAGTGCAAAACCAGGCCTGCAAAGGACGCCCTGCGAGCTATCAGCACTCGAGGAAGTGGCAGCTGGGCCACACATCGAGGACACCTAGAGCTGACTCCTTTCAGTGGAGGCGTCACAGAGGTTCCCCGAGAACCTCTCAGCTTCCACTGGGGTGACCCCAGTGCTGGGGGCGCCTGGGCATATCAGCCCCCAGGGTGGGCAGTCCCTCGGCGGCTGGCACCTTGCTGTGGGTCCTCCTTGCCTGCACTCCTAGTGGGTACCCTGCTCCGTCTGCCGGGCATGCAAGGAGCTGCCCCTGCGGCCACGCGGCCCTGGCTCCCCTCTCGGCTGGCTTCCAGCTAGGGGCAAGAGAGAGGTCTTGGGGGACGTGTCCGGCCGTGGCTGCATCCCCTCCGCCCTGGGTCCCAGCTCCCACAGGTCATGCCTGCACCCCCCACCTATGCTGCCCTCCTCCCTTCGCCTCTCCTACCCAGGAAGGCACGGGCTTTTTACTGATCTCTAGTCTCCTTCCCTGACTTCTCAGTGGCTCCCTCACCTTCATAACCGCACAGCCCCAAAGGTCTGCCCGTTGGAAATACACAGGACCCCGACGGACTCGTAATCTGAACAGATTTCCGAAAATGGTCAGCACCGACGTTCTGCAGAGACACCAGCCTCGGGGTCCAGACCCATGTGCTGGGGGACGCAAGTCACTGTCTGCGAGCCCTCCCCGCATGGGCGCCTCGGGCCCCTGGCGCTCACTGGCTGGCGGGCTGCCTGGGGCTGACCGGCTCCACGGGCGAGCCCGGGCAGGGAGCTTCTCAGCACCGGGAAGCCCTTGGCATGTGAATCAGAGACTCGAGGCCCTAAATTAAAGTTCATTCCTCTGCACACAGTACAAACCCTCTGGCATTTTACGGGAAAACAAACTTTTATTTGAAAAATAAACTCGAGTTGCTGGGAGAGAAAGGAGGGGCTGTCTCTGATCCAAGACAGACACAGTGTGAAAGGGCCAGGAGGCTTCCAAGCCAAACAAACTTCTCTGGAACGCTTGTATGAATTTCAAATGGCTGTCACGACATCTTCTGATCCAGATCCATGAAAAGGAGCGGGTTTAAAGCACAGGGATGTGACTGACTGACTCCAGGACGACAGTCATCCGTGGCGGTCTAAGTGTGGACAGAACCTGACATTTATTTCGGGTGTTTGAAGCACCCATGACCTCGGTCTCAGCAGTGAGCCGGTCTCAGAAACAAAGTCCGAACGTCTAGCATTGCACATCTCTGGCAAAACCCCTGTGCTTCCTTCCACCCCGCTGACTCCCGGTGCCCTAGAGGCTCCTGGCCAGACTCCTCTGCAGGCACTCCACACCTATCCCGTGGGTTATGTCCATCTACGGTGGTATCTTCCGAAGTGCACCCCCGCCCCCCCAGAAACCAGCTGTGTGCGGCAGAGAAAGCATGAGCATCGCCTTGAAAACAGAACGCAAAGGCCATGGGCAGTCCTGTTTCCTGAGAAACGGTTTTTGGTCCTAAGTACACGTGTGCTGGATTATAGCATCAAAAGTGTCTCTTGCTGGGGGTCACAGTCAAAGACATTCCAAACCAGTCCATGATGAAGCTGCCGGCCTCATCGTCATGCCCTCCCACCGGCTGATGCAAACTCCCTGGGTGCCAGGGTCTGCCCTCCACCTTTTCCTCTCGGTGCTTCCTGCAGAAACGTGGTCATGACCTTGAGGAGCCCTCGGTGGAATCAGAGTAGGTGGCTGTCCAGGTCAGCGATTTTCAATGCCTTTTTCTAATGGGACTGAGATAATGTTCCAGCACCTGGTGGGGCTGACTTCTGTCCATAGTGATCACCTGTTGTGAACCACTGCCCACATAGGACAAGATACCAGTTTTTCTTAGCTCAGTGTGGGGGGGCAACTGGCAAAATGCCACCCTATCTGAACCGCCGAGACCCATCCCTGCATAATCTTAGAGTTCTGGGAAGACATCTGCTTCCAAAAAAGTCTGGTTTGGGTGCTAGAAATTCCCCCTCGGTTATATACTAAATGTGTCAACAGCCCCCGAAATAGGTGACCTTTAGCTTCTATAATGCAGACCTTAGTCTGAATACTTTTGTCAGACTCTTTCCCAAGTTAGCTTTGGTGTGGGTGGGGGTGGGGAGGATAAGGCACTGCAGGTCTCAGAGCCGGGAGCCCACAGAGGGCAGAGGAAGAAGACAGAAGAGGGAGCTCCGGGGTTCTCAAAATGGCTTTGCCTCTTTACGGTGCGGCGAGGGCCAGCCCTTTCCCTGCAGGTTACAACAGCCTTCCAGCCTTCCCCCAGACACACCTGCTCACCGGGGTGCATTCCCAGCCCGGACGCCCGCGCTCTCCTCCGGGAGGGCAGTAACTATGTGGCTTAAGGCTCTAAGTGGCACCATGTGGGGGGGGTGGGGGCTGGAAGAGTGCAGTGGAGTAAGAGGCAAGCACATGAAACATGAAACGCACGACTTCCCCAGAGACAGAAGGGAGCAGAAGCATACCACAAGGGAACACAGAGTACAGATACTGAAAACCACACTTATACTTCAGAGTTCTGGCTCTCTGGAGGTGCCAGGGCCTCGTGAGGTCTCAACGGAGGCGGGAGGCCACCAGAACGGATCTCCACCCGGCCGGTGCCCCACTCTCCCTGCCCGGCAGCCGACTCAGCCCTCCACAGTACAACACATTCCCTCAGGGGCAGGCCTGGCCTGCGAGGCCCCACCCACCTGTCTGACCTCACCGCCCTCCCCCTGCCCTTCAGTCCCAGCCAGCGGCCTCTGCTCTGGACACGGCGCTGCTCCTCCCGCAGCTAGGCTCCGCTGCCCCACTCATCCTCCGGGCTGCCCACTCCCCAGCCAGCTCAGAGCCTCCACATCCGTGGTCCGGCCTAGAGCAGCCCCCTCCAACCCTTACCCCTCCCCCGGTTACTCTCAGGACCACACCGCATCGCCGAACCCGCAGTACATGGGACGCATCCTCTCTCCTCCCTGGAAGGTGACCCCCACCAGGGCAGGAACTGACTTGTTCCGGCCTGTGTCCCCAGAGTGTGGCAGGTTCTCATTAAACACTGACTGAACAGAGGCGGTCAATGGGAGAAGACTGCCCCCCCTTTAAAAGCTCCCCTGGGCTGGGTCCTAATACCCCTTTGCTCGGTAAATCAGCCTTCTTCTGTCTGGGGCGTGCACTTGAAGGTGAACATCCTGAGCTGGAGAATCCGGGCGGGGACAGCGGGTCCTGCCTCCGCCCTCTGGGCAGGGCCAACCTGCGGGGGAGGAAGGCTCAGCACGTGGGGCTCTATCGCCCCCTAATGGTCACGTGGCCACAAAGCCAGAAAACAGCCCCCACAATGTATTAAACCCATCTTGCCTTGAATGTGAGAGAGACAGACTTCATTCTGCTGTGGTTCCAGGTGGACCAGCTTCCCCAGAACCCTGGCTACGGGCGAGGTGGCCAGCCCTTCAGAGCCTCTCCAGGCATCGGTCACTACGTAGGAACTTCTCAAAAGCAAACTTTCCTTTTTAAGGGAAAGAGTGGAAGGAGGGGCACGCAGAAAAAGTGAATTTACAGAAGGCACAACTCAGACCTAACCATCACCTTGCCCAAAGTCGGCCTGATAAGCTCGCTCACTTGCTTATTGACTTCACTGAGGGTGAGTTTGGGAGGGAAAAAAAAGCTGGGAACACACATATATAGTGGGACTTTGGCTGATCCGCACTGAGTGTTCCCTGTGTCTTGAGAGCTCTGCACTCTCTTCACTGGCTCAGTCACGGTCCCCTTAGGCTCCTTGCCGCACCTTCCTACACGAGACAGTACCCTCCCCCTCAGCACTTGTCCCCGCTCTGTTTTTCCTCATAGCACATGGGGGAAACCAAAGGCCGTCTGTGCTCCGATTCTCCTCCCTCCTCTGGAACATTCCCCATTAGCTCTTCCAGCTTTCCCCTGGCTGCCCGATCTGCAGGAATCTCACCTCTGTCACCAAAGAGACGTGCGTCAGCCAGGATCCTCTAACGGCATAGAACAGAAAAATATAACTTAAAAGAGACTAAATGGCAAGGACGTCTGTTACCTAGAATACAGAGCTCCGCGATGCACACCGCCCTAGGGTTACAGTCCCACCTTCCTGGCCCGCCGTCTTGCATGTGGGCCCAAAGTGGCCACCACGGCTCCGGAGACCACATCCTCACACCACAGTCCGAGTAAGGAGAGGGAGTTAATCCTCATGTATCTCTTTTTGTTGGGGGAGGCGCCTTTTTGATCCTTCGCAGAGTTCTTATATTCTGTTGGCAAGACATAGGTCCCTGGTTCACCGTCAGGGCCAGTGACCCCGAAACCAGGCACTTCCCCAAATGGGAAAGGGATCATTCCAACTGAACTAGACCAGTGACCGGTCCTCCCCTGGGCTGGGTCCTGAATAAAACCAGGCTCTGTTATGAAGAAACAGGGAACAGTCGTCATATGGGTTATCAGAATCTGCCAACACCTGGTAAGGAGGAAACCATGCACTGGAACTTTCAAGAAGGAAGGGCCAAGGGACTGGGGGCAGAAAAGATCAGAGAGAGGGGCTGCACATGGCAGCCGCCCGTCCGCGTCTCCAGAGCTGGAGACCATCTCACCAACGGGTAGGAACTGTGTCCACTGGATGAAAGGGGCTTAGCTACCGGATGGTATTTACACAGATATGTGCACACGCTCTAAAATACGCACGTATGTTTAAGGACCAAACAGGCAGAGGAAAGGCCCTCAGGGCCCCACAAAGGAGCCACCACTGAGAGGCAGAGTTAATTCAGTGAGGTCAGAGGGGCTGATAGGCTCTTCCGAGTACAATCCAGGAGCCCTGAGGAAAAGGACGGGTCAAGCTCTGCTTAGCACCCACCGCGCTTGGGGCAGACCAGCTCATGTGCACCAACGCCACCACTGAGATTGGCGTCCCTGAGCGGGGCACTTGAGTCAGGGATAAGCAGCTGCCTTGCAGGGGTGCCTTGGGGCAGATGCAGTCTCCCCCTGCAGACCTGAACTCGCGTCTGCGCCAAGAGCTCAGGGCTGAAGCTGTGGCGACAGCAGGGAAGGCACGGTGTCTGGGCCACCCGAGGAAATGCACTTCATGGTGCCGGCGGGACATCCACACACCCGCGGTGCAAATCCCTGAACAACCCGGAGGGGCCCAGAGGGCTGACGTGGAGTGATGCCAGCTCTTGGGGGACAGGCAGCCTTGTTGGGGCCATGAGGACAAACAGGTGTCCCCAGAACAAAAACACAGCTGTCTAATGAAGAACAGAGGCCAACACTAGAGATGGACGCAGACTCGTGTCCTTGCCCCTCACAACCTGTCCATGTATTTTGGAAGCCCCCCACTGGCTCCTTGCTTCTCAGCCTGTGAATGTGTTCATCTCTCCTGAAGTAAACAGGCCAATCCAAAACTTCCTCTAACTCCAATCCGTCCCATTTGCTACCAGTCTACCTTCCTTTGCCAGGATAGGCTCAGTGAGGCCACAGCAAGAAATGAGCCCCAGGTTCTCGGTGGTTCAACATAAAATGGGTTTCTTTCGCTAAGGTTGCCAGCCCACACAGGGAGGCAGCTGGCCCTGGGCTACCCTCCCCACCAAGGAGCCAGATCTGGGCTGAATGTGTCCTACACCCCCAGCACCGTGGCCCCAACTCGGCTGCAGGGAGGGGTCAGGAGAAGCAGAGGAGCTCGCGCCGTGGACGGGCACCGGGTTTGGTCACCTTGAGCTCCCTTCCCTTCCAACCTACACCCCTTGAAGAAGACATCCCCAGTTCAGTCCTCAGCCAGATAACACGCTCTCCTTTCTTTCCCACCTACTGAAATGGCTCTCTTGAAAACTCACCCATGATTCTGAAGTTGGGCCACGAGGAACTGGCCTCAGGACCAGCCTCCGTCTTCCCCAGAGTGGGGGCATCTGACTGCTGTGGCAACATCCCCCCCGAAAGTGTTCTTGCGATGTAAAGATCGCAAGCCAACCCTGACACAGACCCCCGTTTCCTGTCTGTGAGATGGCATCTCTGTCCCGTGGAAGGTCACAGCACCCAAGGACATCACAGTCTGGGGGTCGAAAGTTTGAAATCAAGGTCGGCAGATCCCCACTCCCTCTGAAACTGTGGGGGACCCTCCCTTGCCTCTTCCAGCTTCCAGTGCCGCTGGTAACCCCCGGCCTTCCTCGGCTGTAGACGCATCTCTCCCATCTCTGCCTTTGTCACATGGCTTCACCCCATGTGCCTGTCTTCACGTCCCCCTCTTCTTATAAAGCACAAATCATGTTGCATTTGGCACCCACCCTCCTCTAGGATGACTTTATCTTAACTCATTATATCTGTAGTGGTCACATCCGGTACGGGGGTTAGGACCCCAACTATCTCTTTTGTGGGGACACAGGTAAACCCACAAAGGTTATTCTAAGGATTAAAAATGAACTGGTATATTTTGATAATCTACCTAAGATAAGTAGTAGATTTAAAAATCTACCTCTATTTTGATAATCTCCCTGAAAGAGGCGATTTATCTTACCTGATTCTCCAGCGAGCCCCTGTCAGCTAACCTGACCTTAATTCCTCCATGAGCCCTGTGTCCCTGCCCCGTGAACCTGACGCTGCCTGTGGCATTTGCAGCTGGACCCAGGGCCTTCCTAACACAGAGGGTCATGTGCAGAGTCTGCAGGCTGTCGGCGTACCTCCAGGAACTCGAATCAACAGCAATCTCAGACTCAAGTTCGGCTCGCCAGGGCTCGTGTGAAGGTCACCTCTGCGGAGCCACGGGCCGGGGCTGGCCGCAGAGAAAGCAGCTGCAGGCTGGCGGATTGGCGGCTTCTTCCCTCACCGAGGCAGGGGTGGGAGCCGATGTCAACCTTCTCAGGAGGCCAAGGGCGAGACCTGACGGATGGACGGACGTCCACGATGAGGTGGGGCAGCTGGCGGGCTGAGAGGAGCCAGGAATTCGGTTTTCGCGGCAAGCTCTCTTTGTGCACAGGCGAGAGGGAGGCCTCCTGCTGGCAGATGCCTGCCTTTGGTGGACAGGCCGCTCTGCTCCTGTTCACGCTTGCATTTCCGAAGCAGTTATCCCGATGCGGTCCATTGTCGCGTGTCTGTCCTTTACTGTTTCTGAGACAGCTGTCCTTCCTTGAGCCGCCGAGACTTCTCGGTGGACACGGGCAATGCCCTGTGGTCAGAAGGAGCAGGAGCGCGAGCCCAAGAGCCATGCACGGTGGGCGGACCCAGAGGAGGACAGAAGGTATGGGGTTTCTGGATGCCTTCGAGTGCCAGGTGCTGTTCTAGATGCTGCGAAAAGGGCCCAAACAGAGCCCCTCTGCTAAGAGAGCTTACGTTCCGGTGGGAAAGGCGGCCAACGGAACCCGTCAACCCACAGTACTCACTGTGGAGAAGAAGCAAGTAACATGCAAAATGCGTCGATTTTGTGCAGGTCCCAGAGGAAAGCCGTGCTGAGAGGCAGGGTGGGAGCCGGGGTGCAGTGGTCTTCCCTGAACATGGGAACGCCCCTCTAGATGTGTCCTTTCTCTCTTCTGTCCAACCCAGCACAGTGACTGGGCTTCAGTCTCTGGTCTCGCTGCCAGAACTCCCACAGCTACCCCAGGTCAGATCCACCTTCTGGAGCCTTGCCTTCACTCATCTGACCACCCATCAAGGATGTACACATTTCTCCCTTGGAATGTTCCCTACCTTTTCTCATATAGACCCTCCAGCTCTTCTCTCCTCAGATTACCATGCTGATGCTCCGAGCATCAAGCCTTCAAAGTTCCAGCAATGGTGAGAAAGGTGTGAACGTTTACTTCGCTTTTATAAACATGTTTTTGCACCCTTTTCAAAGGCCCGACATCTCAAGATTATGACATTTTTCAATTCCGGGGAACATGTGAATGACATATACAGTTTTGCTCCTTATGGAAATTATTTTGGTGTAAAGAATCACCAAGGAAACCCTTCTCTTTTCCCTTTTCCTAAATAACTTCTTGAGCTACCAGACAAGGTCCAAACATTTCAGGCTTTGTGGCCACATCTTATGGCTGCAACATGAAGGCAGCCACAATCCAAAGAACCAACTGGACATGACTGTTTTTATTTATAAAAACAGGTAGCCAGCCAGATTTTGTCTCGAATCCACACGCCACTGTACCAGTAGACCAGAGGAGTGGGAGACGGCAGCCACTCTGCACCAGGAGGTCCTCCATGAGATAGATCCTTCTAGAACCAAGACTTGGTTCTCCTCCCTGGGCCACAAACACCAGCCAGTTAGGAAACTGCTAGTCCCAAGACCAGATGTGGCATCTGGATCTATAGTGACCAACCCATATTCCCTTTCTTGTTCTCAAAGCGTCTGAAGACTGAATTATCACCTTTTCCTTTTTAACTTCCCTTTAGAAGATGACTACGCTCATCATTTCTATCGTCCTTTCTTTGGCTTGATCGTGGATAACGGCGTTCATCAAACTTCTACTACATAACGGTGCCACCGGGGCGTGGCTGAACCCTAACTTCTCTGTGCACCCTGTGGGCCCTGAGTCACACAACAGAAAGACAGGCTACAGACAGGACTCGAGGAGAGACGGGCACGGCCTCGAGAGGCAGGACTTGGAACACATCCTTAGCTGTGCCGGTTGGAAGCAGTGTGCACACTCACAAGTGTATGCAGAGTGACGGGACGGAGCGCCACAAGGTGTGCTTGTAAAGAGGGACGCTGTCTATGTGCGCACTTACGGGGCACCGAGAGAGCAGGGTGTGAGTGCTGCCGACTGAGCTTTTCTCTGGGAGCTTCCTGCCCATGTACAGGGGGAGGGACGGAGGGGCGGTCATCGGTCATCGGTCATCCTGCTCTTGCTGCAGGATCTGCCCCTCCCCCCACAACCAGCTGGTTCAGAGACCCTAACTGGACTAAGCAGATGGCCTATAATGACTTTAGCGTGGCGGAGACGGACACAGAGACGAGGAATTCTCTGGGTCTCATGGAAAGGTCCGCGCACTCCTGCTGCCAAGTCCTACCCAGCCAGCCTGGTTCCCTCCCTTCCTGAGTCCCAAGCAGTCAGCTCGTCTTTGAATTCTATAAATACCCCCAAATCCTTCCAATGAGTTGTCTTCCTTGTTTTTAAAAAAAAAAAAAGTGGTATGAAAGTAAAGGATGGGGACCAAAATTGGATTCAGAAATGAGGCTAGAGAAGCACCCTCTACGCCCCTCGCACAAAGGCAGCTCTCAGATGTCCGGCAGGCGACAGGGCAGTTACACGGCCAGTGTCCATCGCAGACAAAACATCCAACTGTGAGCAAAGCTCAGCTATTCTCGGGACGAAGGCTGGACAGGAAATGTCTCCCAGGGACTTTGTGGAACGAATAATGCCTTTGTGACGCTCTTCCTGTAGACACAGTGGGTCTTACGGGCTGTTTCTCATAAGGACCCTCCATGCAGACTGTTGAGTGACATTACTCTCGGGCCCCATGGTGTGAAATCAGTATTGGCGCAGCGGGGAGAACACACAGTCTGGGGCCCTGGATCCAGGGCTTGATTCAAGGAGGAGGAAAGGCAGTAGACAGCATACCCTCCAAGACAGCCTCTTGCGAGCGTGCTTGCAGCCCAAGCGGCAAAGAGCCCAGGTGCTCTCCTCCCAGGGAAACAGGGTAACCCCACCCCCAACGCCGCCCCCAGCCAGAAACAGATCTTCATTAATGACGGGGCCTGGCAGGATTGGTTTCCACTTGGGGAAAACCAAGGTCCTGGGCTCAGTGGTTCAAGGTCAATAGCATGGGCCGTCGTCTTGGGACCAGGCCTATTCTGGTCCGAACCTCCCCTGCCAGGGGGCTTCTGTGGAGAAGCCAAGCGCCACCCCCCCCGCCCCCGATCAATGTTTGTCTTCATGACTGGTCATAGCCAACCAGTCTGCCTGAGCTCAGTTGCCTGGCCAGATGGTAGACAGAAGTCTTGATAAGCTAGGACTACTCCACAACATCTTAAAAGACAGAACTTGGAAACAGTATTTTCTAGCCAAGAACATCAAAGAGCCTTTTAAAATGCCGAACAGAAAAAGGCAGCATGCGCTCTGCTCCCCAGGGAACTGAAAGGTCAGCCCCGCATCACCACTCAACACCCCACCTCCCAGACCCGTATCCTGGTTACTCCTTTCTGCCTTCAGAAATGACCTTGGTCTTCACATGCTGGCCCGTCTACACCCACAAACCCTCTCCATCTCCAACCCCTGACATGAAGTGTATGTCTTGGCTTTTCCTATATGACCCGTGTACTGGCTTGGGATAGCATCCCCCCAATTCATGCCTTTCCAGGAGCCTCAGAATGTGACCTTTTTGCCAAGAGGGTCATTGCAGATGTAATCCATCAGGATGAGAGGTGACTATACTAGAGCAGAATCTCACAAGAAGAGGAGCAGAGACCACGGACACAGACACACAAAGGACAGAGGGAGAGACCAGGATTGGAGTGACGCTGCTCTAAGCCAATGGGCACCACCGGTTACCAGCGCCACCAGAAGCCAAGAGAAAGTCCTGGAACAGATTCTTCCCGAGACCCTGCAGAGGCAGAACCGCCTCTGTCATTCAAGCGACACCTTGAATTTGAACTTCCGGCCTCCAGAAATGTGAGGGCCTACATTTCGGTCATTCGAACCTCCCAGTCGTTAATGCAGCGCCGGGAGGTGACCACAGGGTAGTTCTGTTGTGACCGACACAGGCGTGATGCCACTAGTGAAAGAAGACGTCCTGCTAGAAGCTCTGCCCGATGTCCCCCCCCCCCCCAGAGGGCATTTGAGAATTTCACTATCTCCGCCGAGGAAGCGGGCAGTGCTGTCGAGAGCGGACACGCCCCTCCCTACTGGGCACAGAATTCCCACCTGCACGTCACCCAGTAGTGTCTGCCGGAGGGCCACTCCGTCCCATATGATGGAGGGCCAGTCACTGAGGGGGATGACGCCAGGGGTACCAGCAACAATACCCCAGACCACACCAAAAGAGGAAACACAGAGCCCCCCACCCTTTCCTTCTAAGCCATGGGACCGGCTGTGCTGATCAAGTGTTGCCTTATCCTGCAGGTCCCGAGTGTGACACGCGATCTGGTGGCCACACGCCAAAGGGCAAATTTGTTTTCCAAGTCATTGCCGTCCGAAACAGGAGCTCTCTGCGTCCTCCCAAAGACTCAGAAGGCGTGGGGAGATGTGCTGAGACACAGGGAAGGAGAAAATCTACTCCAGCTGCTTCACGACTTGCCTGATACGCTCCCAGGTACAATCAACAGTGCTCAACTGAGAGTATTTTATCCTTAAATCACAGATACTCGTGAGTGTAAAGAACTCTCTCTTAAACACACGTTTCCTTTCCGTGTTTCTCTAGTAAATCAACCCCAGCGTTGCCCAGCGCCCATAACAGAGAGTCAGGATCTGTCAGAAACAGTCCCTTCAAACCCCGTAAAACCAATCGACAGATAGTGAGGACCACGTTGGCAGAGCAAAGCGAGGCCTGAGTCCTCTGGCCCGAGGAATGTGCCGAAGCTTAGCTTGCTGCTGTTACAGATTTCAGGGAAGGCTACGGGCCCAGGTTTCACGTGGCTGTCCTTACAAGTCACACTAAGAGGGCTGGGATGTTTGCAGTGACCCCACACCGACGGGTAGTGTGGGAAGACAGTGACAGGTGGAAACGAACCATGTTCTGGAGAGACAGCTGTCCTTGGGTGACAGACAAGACCCATGCGCTCAGCACCAAGTCACCGACAGCCACCGGCCAGCAGCGCGCCCTGTAAACGGCACGGTGGCCCTAGGAGGTCCCCAGAAGCCCAGCACCCACCTTAAACAATAGCATCAATGTCTTACTTTTTCTGGAGCGGGAGAAGAACCTGATGCCCCCGGGAGAGGTAGACGGGTTGGAGTTGGGGGAAGAGTCTTTGGATGAGGAGCGGAAGATCCCACTGAAGCTCATGCGGCGGGGGGAGCGGGGTGGGGACTCCTGGTAGGAGAACGGGAACACGGTTTTGGGGGACCCGGGGCTGGTCTTGGGCCTCACGGGAGCAGACACGGGGCTGGAGGGCCGGTGCTGGGGGCCTCTAGAGAAGAGCCCTTTGGAGGGGCTGCCCGAGAGGCAGGGACTGTCCACCTGCGGAGAGACAAACAGATGGATCATTCCGAGGGCGGGCACCCTCAGCCCTGCACTGGGCGGGGCGCTCCCCGTCCCTGTCCCTCCCAGCATTCTCGCTCACCAGGCTGCTCCTCTGTGGGCCCAGACCCAGAAACAGCTGTGCGCTCTTGTGTAGACACAGGTGGCCACCCCGTGGTCTGGAGGAAAGCACCGGACCCCAGGATGGCCACCGGCTGGTCAGCGCCACCCAGAAGCCCACTGCCCTCCGTCCCAGCTCTCTAGAAGTGGTTCTTGGAGTGGAGGGGAAGCCGGGAAAGGCAGTGAGTTACCTCCAGACGATCTATCTTCCCCTTTATCTCATCTGTGGCTCTGTCCCCTGGTCTTTACTTCTTAAATCCTGACATTTGTCTTTCTCAAGGTCTGACTCCAAGAGCGTGATGTTCTCTTGGCCCTCATCGAAGGAGGAAAGAAGCATCTCTGTGATCTGAAATGCCACGGGCCCGGGGCTCCGGCCCGAGGTGACCTGAGGCTAGGAAGCATGAATTTTCCCCTCCAAGCTGCTGTGGCGTTGGGACGACAGGGCTTGCTGACAGAGCGCAGGAAGAAAGTGAACAAGGCCGAAACCTCGGAGGCGCACTTCATGGATGACTTGACCTTGACTTAGAGCCGAAACACACAGCCCACAGACTGAGGAATACCGCATGCGTCCTGCTGGGGGTGCTCAGGGACTGGCCCTTGCAGCCTGAGGGACAGGGTCTGATCCTAGTTCACCCTTCACTAGGCCAGTCTCGCGGTGCCTCAGTTTCCTTGTCTGTTAAGACCAGGTGTCGCCCCCACCCTGAGGTACAGGAACTGCGCCCTGCACGTTCTGCTCCTGCTGTGTTTCTGGCAAACGTGCAACCCAGGAGCCAGAGGACCTGGGGGCCTACCTGATCCCACAGCAGGAAAGAAGAGCGGCTCGTCCGCAGGGCTCATGGGGCACGCCGGGCAGGCACGCGGCAGGCACGCTGAGAGCCTGGGATGCCTCCCGGCAGCAGGGGAGCCCACACCCCCAGGGGCAGCATCTGTGGGCTGGGCCTCTGTGCACACAGGCCGCCTACCCTGGGCCCAGGGCGCCGGAGCTCTCCCACCACCAGAGGGCGCCCTGAACCGGGCTTGCGACCCTTCCAGGAAGCTGTGCCCTCCTGGGGACCCCTTCGGTGAGCCTCCATCACAAGTCACTTCTCCCTGCAACTTCCCACCCATCACGGACACGTCACTACAGAAACTAAGTTTTTCTTAATCCATTTACTATGAAAAGCACTTAATCCTCCTACCCATGGGACTCAGGCTTTCTGGAGCTTTTCTGAACCCCAAGGAGAAGCTCTCCAGGCAGTAGATGTGCCTGTGGACGGGGGTGGGGGGGTGGGGGGGCAGGGAGCAGGAAGAGCACGCACGGGATGGGAAATGTCCCTACAGCACACAAGCAAGGAGTGTGGACACAGGGAATGGAGTTGGAATTCCCACTCAGTTTCCATCAGTGTGGACAAGTGACTTAAGGCTCAAGGTCCTCCTCCGTCCAGTGGGGACACTAGGCCGACTCACAGGGTCTGTGATTGACGGGATAGATGACAGGGAAGCATCTAGCACAATTTCTGGCCATGGTAAGCCCTTCATGCCTATTTGATCCACATGCCTCGTCATGAATTTGGAACAAATTGTTGCTTGATATTCGTGGAACGTTAGGGAGGCCAGATTATGGAAGGACACCACACATGGTGTAAGAACCTTCTCTGCTTTGAGGATTTTTAGCAAGGGGTGGCACAGTCAGATTTGCTCAGGGAAGACCATCCAGTGGCCTCTCCCCATTCCTCCGGAGCACCACCTGCCCGAGGCCAGGAGCGGGGACTAGCGGGGGAGGAGGGTGGGCAGGGTGAAGGTCACAAAGCTGGTAAGAGGCCACATGGGATCTCGGGCCTCGGCCTTCGGCCCCACCCCTCCTGAGAGCTGCAGAAACAGCTGGGAGGCAGAGCAGCCTGGCAGAGCACAATGGAACCAAGGTCAAGTCTGAGGGCAGAGGTGAGAGTCATGTTGAGGAGCTACTTGCAAGGCTAACCCCGCAGGGCAACCAAAGCCTGAGAAAGAGGAGACAGAACGGGAAGCACGGGCAGAGAGACATTTTCTTGGGCCGCCACGGACGGATAGAACCAAAGCCCACCAGGCAGCCCGGCACAGAGGGCCCTGAGTGCCGACCTGAACCTCATTTGATAAACCAGGGGGACCCTAGCTTCTCCCACCTGGGATTCCGTTCTGTACTAGGAATTCCAGGCCAACTGAGTCAGGCACTAAAAAGGGAACCCGCAGAAAGGAGACCTTTCCCCCCAAAAGGTCAAATAATGGTGGACACGGCCTGGCTCAGCCTTCACCCGTGGGGGGACCGTGAGAGTTAATCATGCTCCCCGGCAGTGGGAAAACGAGACGGCCACTGTCCACTCCCCGCCCGCTGGGTGGAGGTGACACAGATCCGGGTGCCAACACAAGCTGCCAGGGACAGGGCCTCGGCTCATGCCTGTTAGCAAGCTGCCATCAAACAGAACTTCAAGAAATGTCATCGGATGAGTCCTGCGTTTGGATGAACAAAACAGCCCAGAGACGACCCAAGTGCGTGCTGGGCCAGGAGGGCCACTGAGGCAAAGGCCAGGCTGCCTGGTGCTCAGAACCCACTCCCCGCACCCCAGACGCCCGCCATGCTGGCGGACCCAGAGTGACTGCCACCACGTGGAAAGATCTGGAGACCCTGGCATTGACCTTCCCCCAGAGGCTGGCCTAGGAACCCCACGCTTCAGCTGTGTGGAGTCAAGGGGACCAGAAGCTCCTCACAGACACATGGGATGTGACAGATAAGCGCCGTCTCTGGGTGGGGGCAGGGGCAGTGCAGCCGGGGTGAGTGAGGGGGCCTGGGAGAGTGCATGGACGCCTACTGTGGCATGCCAGTTTGGCGTCCTGGAGTCGTCAGGAACACCTATGAGGGGAGCCCAGGTGAGACCATCTGTCTCATTACACACAGGCTCCTGGGACCCAGAGGGGGCCGCCAAGCATCTGACCATTCTCATGCACCTGTGCCCATGGAGCCCAGCGACACCTCCCGTCCTCTTTGGCGGCCCACGTCACGTCTGCAGAAAGGGCTAGCTGCCAGACAGTCAAACTGAACCCACATTCCCCTTCACACGGGTGTTTACGTCTCGATCTGACTGCAAAGATGAAGGGACGGCATTTGGCAGGGGAAGGGGGCGGCCCTTCCAAGGAGTTTGGAAATTCTTCTCGGTAGTGGCCAAGCTCTGCCTCTCAAAAAGGCTGACTTTATGTCTATATAATTCAAGGTCACTGGAGTCTAATGGAAAGGAGAACAGGAGGAGGGAAGGCCTGCCCTCTGGGGATGGGGCAGGGGTGGGCTTGGGGAGGCCAAGGGAAGGCCCCTGGCAACAAGATCAGTGGGAACCCCAAGCGTCCCCACCCTATCCACTTGCCTCCAGCACTGAGTTCATCCAAGGCCTGTCGCCAAGTTGTGTCGGGGAGAAGCGCCTTCCCAGCTAGCCAGGCACTTAGGTCCCTCCATCTCCTACGCCACTGGTCACACCCTCTGGAATAATTCGCTGCCTTCTGGGGAGGTCACGTCCTCCTCTCCTGCCAGGCCACAGCCAGGTGAGGCCCGGGTCCTACACACCACCATCACCAACGTCCCACAGCTTCTCTGAGGATACAGTAAACCCTCCAAGGTCCCTCTCTGCTCCACAGTCACACATTTGTGACACACATTTGTGATTTAGCTCTGGAACCCTCTGGGAACTCCCAAAGTGGGGGCCGATGGGGCTGGACGAGGTCCCAGTCCTCACTGGGGTCTTGACTGTATTCATAGCTCTGCCTTAGGTTTTCACATGAAGGAAGAAGGGCTTCTCGGAGTCAGACCCTTGGAAGAGCCCAGTCTGCAGCCTCAGACCCTGCCCTGCTGGGCTGTATCCTCTGAGCGCCATCTCAGGCTGGGCCACAGTGGCTGCTCACTGGGTGGCTCGCTAATCAGGACAGAGAGCCGAGACCAGAGGAAACCCACAGGCTTAAACCAGTATGTTGCCTTCATCGTGTGCAATTCAGAATGCGTAGAGAACAGGCTAACTTTTCCAGCACTGGAGCTCGCACCCCAACCCCACGCTGGCAGGGCCTAGAGCCGAAGAATCGTGTGGCTCTGTTACCCCCACTCAGACACTGCGCATGGCACCCCGCTGGCTGGCTCCTCCGGGGGCCGCCTCCCACTGGGCCGTGGGTCACGGGGCCCAGGAAGGACTTGCCCCCAGCTCTCTGTGCACGCCCTCAATCTTGACTGCAGGCTGCCTTGACCTCCCCTTTCTCGCCATGCCCCACGACCCTCACGGGATACACACTCCTTCTTGGCTGCTTGACCCTGCTGACCAGCCAGTGGGGGAGGGGAGGCAATGAGCTAAAGAGAGCAGGGAAAAGTGGTGTGGAGACCAAAGGGAAGGAAGGCCTGGAACGGCGTGAGTGTAGGGACCTGGCCGCTGGAAGGAACTCCTGTTCAAGATGGGACAAGCTGAAAGCCTCGGATGGTCTCCAAATCTCCCATTTACTGAGACTTGTAGCCTCTTCTCTTCGCTTATTGTTGATCTTCCACATTACCTCTGCCTCCTTTGGGGCGTCTAGGGGGCTATGGCTGAACCCAGATGGAGAAAAAGAGAAAGGAGCAAAGCCCAGTAGGCTCTCAAATTAGTGGGCAGGTGTGAGGGACATGGCCATGTGAGGTGGGTTCACCAGTGGGTAAGCAGGTGGGAGTGTAAGTAGGAGCACAGGTGAATGTGCAGGTGGGAGCACAGGTGGATGAGCAGGTGGGAGTAGGTGAATGCGCAGGTGGGAGCACAGCTGGATGTGCAGGGGAGCAAGGTAGATGTGCAGGTGGGAGCAGATAGGAGCACAGGTGCATGTGCAGGCGGGAACACAGGTGCATGTCAAGCACAGGTGCATGTTCAGGTGGGAGCAGGTGGGAGCACAGGTGCATGTGCAGGGGAGCAAGGTGGATGTGCGGGTGGGAGTATGTGGATATGCAGATGGGAGCACAGGTGGATGAGCAGGTAGACATTTGTCCTTTGCCTCAGTGGCACCTCAGGTGAGCCATGAGTAGCTGTGAGAAAGGTAGCCTTACCTGACGAGAAGAATGCTTTTCTGAGCTCTCCAGGTCTCCATCCAGGAGCGGCATGGCAAAGGAACTCAGGTCCTAGAATGTGAAGAGGGCATATGGTCAATGGTGTGGCCATCGGGTGCCCATCCAGCCTTGCCCATGGGCAACACTGGCTCTATGCATGAACCACTGCCCCTTTCCTGAGTCCTCCATAAGCACCAACCACCAGGGAGGGGTTTGGGTGCAAGTGGAGTAAAAGGAGGGGTAACAACATGCTAGCTTCTTCAAAGAGCTTGCGCACACTCAAATTCCCTTCCAGAACATAAGGCTACGCTGAGCCCCCTCATCACCCCAGGGAGGAGCAAGGAGAAGAGGCTGGGACTGGAGGCAGGAGGGAAAGCACCCCACGCAGAAAGCAGGAGTGGGGAGCAAAGACTTCTAGGTGCCTTGGAATGGCTGAGGGACAGGCCCTCATCTCAGGACACAGAATACAGAGCCTCAAGGAAGTGGTCCAGGATGCACATCTTCCTGGGAGAGATGACAGGGGGCCTCATGGGGAGGAGCTCGGGGCTGGTGGTTGGGCTGGAAAAGTCAGCGAAGCCAGGTGACACTGCGGCCAAGAGGAGTGGCAGGGGCCCAACCTGTCACTTCCCCCTTCCCCTTGCTCTTCCTTCCCCTGGTCTCACCTGGTGACCTCCTCCACATCCTGGAAAGAAGCCGCATGTGGGATACCAGGAGAACTTGCCTGAGTCCTTAATCTTTCTTTTTTTCCTTTTTTATTGTGGTAAAATGCACGTAACATAAAATTCTCCATTTTAATTATTTCAAGCGTACAGCTTAGTCGTGTTACGTATGTTCACACCGTGCCACCAACACCATCTGCTTCCAGAACTTTCTCATTTTGCAAAACAGAAACTCTGTATCCATGAGACAACTCCCCATCTCCTTCCCCCAGAGCCTGGCACTCACCATCCTGCCTTCCGTCTCTATGAACATGACAAGGTCGCTACCTCTAATACGTGGAATCGTGCACTAATTCCCTTTTTTTGTGTGACTGGAATATTCATTCTACTTAAGTCTTCAAGGTTCCTCCGTGATGTAGCCTGTGTCAGAGTTTCCTTCCTTTTGAAAGCGAATAATATTCCATTGTATCGATGTTCTGCATTTTGCTTACTCATTCAACCTTCAATGCACACTTGGATCGCTTCTTAGCCCTTGTGAGTCATGCTGCTGCGAACACGGGTGTTGAAATGTGTCTCCCCCATAACCGCCCCAAGTCATAGATTGGTTGTAACTCCCAGAACCTCATAATGTGCCTGTCTTTGGAGACAGACTTTTAAAGTAGTAATTGAGTTAAAATGAGGTTATATGGGTGGGCCCTGATCCAGTTTTGGGAACTCGTGGGAGATTAAGACACTGACATATGGAAGACCATATGAAGGCACAGACAGAAGAGGGCTGTCTCTGCGTCAGGAAGAGAGATCTCTGAAAACACAAACCTTCCGACACCTTGATTTCGGACATTGAGCTTCCAGAACAGTGAGGACAGAAACAACCCAGCTCTGTATTTGTTACAGCAGCTCTAGCCAATGAAGAGGTATACGCATATCTCACTGAGATCCTGTTTTCAATTCTTTGGGTAAACACTCCAAGGCGGAATTGCTGGATCCCAGGGTAATCCTGGAGGAACCACCAGCCCTTTCTCCACTCTGCATTCCCACCAACAGGGCACAGTGCTCCAACTTCTCCACACCCTCACCAACGCTTGCTACCTTCTGGGTCTGGTTTTGTTTCTATGGGAACCATCTTGATGAGTGTTGGGTGGAATCTCATCAAGGTTTGGGTCAGAGTTTCCCCAGTGACTGGTCATGTGGGGTCTCTTTTCAGGTGCTTCTGGCCATCGGTGCATCTTCTTCAGAAAAACATCTGTTCAAGAAGCCCTCTGACCATTTTTTAACCCAGGTTGCTTGTGGTTGAGTTGGTAGGAGTTCTTTCTATATTCTGGACCCTAACCTTCTATCAGATACGTAATCTGCAAATATTTCTCCCATCCTGCACGTTGCCTTTCACTCCGTGGATTGGGTCCTTTGAGGCACAGTTCTTAATTTTGAGGTGGTCCCATCGACTTATTTTTACTTGGTTGCATCTACTTTTGTGTCATAATCAAGACTTTAGTGCCAAATCCAACGTCATGAAGCTCTTCTTCTCTGAGGTCTTCCAACACTTTTCTAGTTTATGCTCTCATGTTTAAGTCTGTGATCTGTGCTGAGCCAGTTTTCCTCTGTGGCATAAGGTGTGAGCCCAACCCCACTCTTCCCCCCGTGCATCCCCAACACTCTGCATTGAAAGACTCTCTTTCTCCCACTGAATGTTCTTGGCACTCTTACCACAAATCATTTGGCCACATATGTGACGCTTTATTTGGGGGCTTTCTATTGTATTCCATTGGTCTCTCTGTCTGTCTTCTTGCCAGCACCACACTGTTTTAATTACTATAACCTTGTAATAAGTTTTGACATCAGGAGCTATGAGATATCTTACTTTGTTCTTTTTTATTTTAGTTTTTCAAAATTGTTTTGGCTGCTCAGGGTTCCTTGTATATTTCCATACAAATCCTGTTAGTATAGATTTTTCCATTTCTTCCCCAAAAGGTACCAGCTCTGACTTGGGCTGCCTAATTGCTCTTCAAGACTTTTGGCCTTGCCCCTTTTGGGCCACCTCAAACGTTTGCTCCAAGAGTGATCCCTGAAGGCGTGGGTCTTACAGCACGTCAGCCCCTCCCATCACACCCTGGGGACTTGGCAATGACTTCTACACCCGTTCGACTGGAACACGCTGGGGAGCTCTTCCGTGTGTAGATCCCAGACTCGGCCTCTCTGGTGTTCGTGTCGGTGGCCTCAGGCCTGGTGGCACCTGGGGAGCTCGGGTCCCACCACAGAGGCGAGGTGATCAGTCCACAGGGCAGTACGGGAGGAGCATGGTCAGGGGCTCTCAGCCAGGCCCTGCAGCCTCCAATCCAGACCCCACGGATCCGCCCACCTCCGCACCCCCGGCATCTTTCCGCAAGTGCGCGGGCAGACCACGGTGGTTCTTCCACACCGGGCTGTGTGTCTGCGGACACTTTCTCAGCTGCTTGCACACCTCAGTTCAAGGCTGCCCTTGAGAACAGACCCTGCTTTCCACGAGTCCCTCCCAGACAGGGCTGGCCTCCAGCACAGAGCCTGGCCCAGGGCCAAGCATGAGCGGCCAGTGCCGGCGGCCATTCTCCGCATGCCCCAAGCTCTTCGCCACCTCCGGGCCTCGGGGCTCTTCCTCCTTCACCCCGCAGCCGCCAGTCCTGGGTCACACAGGATGAACTCCCATGGGTCACGCAAAGTCCAATTCCCGAATTATCTCTGGCAGGGACCCACCCTCAGGCAGAATGAATTCTTCTCTTATCTGTGTTCCCACACCACTGTAGACAGACCTTTATTGTAGGACTTATCAGGCCGTTTTATGATCATTTATCAGTCTCTTTCTCTAGCTGGACTGGGGTCATTAGGGGCAAGGGAAAGCTGTTCGCGTTGCTCTTTTCTGCCTGCATTTGCGGGGCATGCGGTGGGCATGCAGGTGTGTTTGAATCCGCACCCCTGACCCTCTGGCGGCCTGCGTGGTCTGTGCTCCCAGGCCTGCCGACGAGCAGGCCCTGCGTGCTTCAGCTCGCCGGGAAGGAGGAAGAACCAAGTGTGGGGTGCTTATCGCCCATTTTAATGAGTACATTCCTCTCCAGTTTCAAATAATCATTACCTTCCAACATTCGTGCGGGTACAACAGTTTCCACACACGAAAGCCTTTCCACAAATACTCATTTGTTCCTCCTAGAACCACACGCTCTAGCCACCGAGGCCCCCAGCAGGGAGATGACTCAGGTTAGACCGTCGCGAGAGAGGAGAGACCAGGATGCTGATCCAGCTCCCACCACGGTGGCCTCTGAGCTGCACGAGGTCCCTGCTGCTACTTCTGACCAGCGCCGGCTCCTGAAAGCAACCAGCCCTCGGAGCCCGGCCACACGCCCACCCCGAGCACCACATGTCTGCTCGGTCCAGCATCCCTACAGGGAAGCCGCGGGCCGGGAGGGGGCAGCAGGCTTTGCTGGAAGGCTCCTCCACCCCACATTCCATGATTCTAATCGTGGCTCCCATCTCTCAGGGCTCACCCGGAAACAGAGTGGACCTTGGGGGCCAGGTCTGGGGAAATCCGCAGTGTGGCCACACGACTATTAGCCGGTGGAATAATCAAGACCTGGCCTCCTAGCTCAGCTGACATTCCAGAAGGCCCACGCTCCTGGAGCCTGCCTGGTAATGTGATTTCTAAATATCAAGCTCTCTTCGCGGCTCTATCTTCGCCCTGCCGTCCCTGAACCTTCCTTTCTGGTCTCCCAGTCAGGCAGGACAGCGCTGAAGCTGGGCGGGCATTTTTCTGGGCATTGTTGAGGCGTCAGGAGACACATAAGAGCTAGCGGCTGCGAAGAGACTCTGGGGCTGTCATGAGCTGCACCCACGGCATTTTAGGCCTTGACCACAGGCTGCGGAGACGAGTGTCAGGCCCTTCGGGGAAAGTGAATTTTCAGGATTTGGGCTGCTGCTCAAGTCACCTGCCAGGAGAGTATAGGGATAAAAGAAAGAAGCCCCAAGTTCGAGAAGATTCCTGAGATGTGAGCGACCTTCAAAGCACCTCATTTAACGCCTAGCCCCACCCGTCTTGGGAAATTCTGGCAAAATCCCACATTCTACCACAAAAAAGGGATCAGCAACCAAGCTGTCATCATTTGCCATTACTGTGCCCCCTCTTCAATCTTATTTTGGTCCTCAGAGCCGCCCATACAAGTAGAGAAGGCCAATGGTGACCCCGCAGCCTAGAGGTGAAGATCCTGCGAGTCAGAGCGGGGAGGCGCCGGGAGCGAGCAGGCCGTCTCCGCCAGGGGCAGCCCCTCCCGTCACAGCCCCCCCGGATGGCTCGGCTCCCTTAACAAACACCAGCTGGGCACCCGAGGCCGTGAAGACATAGAGCTCTTCCTTGCCAGACGAGGAGTCTGGGCCCAGGGCAACCTCGGGGGAAGAGAGGGACGACTGAGGATTCGCGAGGTTCAGTGACTCATTCCTGAAGTGTCTCATGATGGTCTCTCTTTCAGGTCTTAATGACAAGTCACTCCCGCTGCTGTTGCAGAGCAGCCTCCCACCACCGGATGCCGTCGCTCCGCCTGCTGGCATGCCCACAGCCCAGTCTGTGGCGTCCGGGGCCTCATGGGCAGCATCCCCACTCGCAGGATAGGGGCTGTTTTACCCACGCTTCAGCCTTGACAGAAGGTGCGGGGTTAGTGTGTATTGATCAGACCGGGTCTGGCCTTTCAGTATTCCTGATGCTTCAGCTCACAAAGCGCGTGTGTTGACGCAGCTGGGACACCCCAGGCAGAGGCCTGACCAAAGCACAAACAGAAAAGCTGCCAGTGTCAGGGGCCCGTGGTCTGCACCTGAGGGCTGACGAGGGGTTTTAGATATCAGGGTCACGAGAGAACATTCCAGCGCAATTACCAGCGGGCCGATTCCTACGGGGGGAAGGAAGGCATGGAGGACGGTTTTCGTTCTCAGCTCCCGCCAAGCAGACTGGTACACAGAGTGCCAGCGACATCGGGAGCCACCCTGGCCTGGGGAGAACGGCATGGCCCTGCCCGCATCCCTCTGCCTGTGAGCACACGACCCGTGTGTGAGGAAGGAGCCAGCGCTGCCCTCCAGCCCCAGCTCTGTCGTTTACTGGGGGTAGGAGGGGTTCTCAGGAGTGTCTGAAGTCAGTTTTTCATCTATCAAGTCAGAGGGTTTAACTAGAAGATTCCAGAAGAGGCCTTTTAGCTCCTGTGGTCTTGGTTTTTATCACTGAACTAAACATCATCCTGGAACCCTGGGAGCTCTTTCCAGAAATAGTGCTGGATTGAGAATAAAACGCCGCTTCTCACCTCCTATGATGAGTCATACCGATAACTTCCTTCTCCTCTCAGACAATCAAATAATCTCCCCTGCTTTCGAAGCTCCGGGTTTGGGGGCAGAGTCTGCAGGAACGCGGGCTGCCCCAGTGGAGGCATGCGAGCATGTCCTACGCTCCCTGCCGGTCCATCCTCACGTGCCCCTTAACCTGCCTCCTTGGTGCCAACCGAGGTCCCCCCATCGAGCACCTGAGTGATGCGCACCAATGCCAGCTGCGTCCCCTCAGACGCTTGGAGGGAGGCCACAGAAGCTGGGGGTACCATCCACAGACTCGTGGGTCCCACATAGGACGGCTCTGCCCGGCCCGTCCACCCGGCCCACGTGGGTTAGCCTGCTGTGTGTCTGATCTGTGGGCACTGCGGCTTGACATTCACCTCTTGTGGTGAGGGCCTTGGCAAGCACCTCAGGTGGGAGGCACACGTGAGGCGTCTCCAGATGGACCAGGTTTACGCAATCCCTCAAAACCGCCCAACGGGCAGTTCTTGGTACGAGGGCGGGGGCTGTGACCAGAGCGGTGGTCAATTGGAGCCTTTGAAAAACACTCACATTATATAACTGCCCTCAGGAAAATAAGGAACAAACCCTGAATCACTGGAACTTGGCAACGGGGGAGGGACGGGGGCCAAATTAGGGAGAGCCTAAACTTAACTCTCGGAGAAGTTCCAGAATTCTTTATTTTCCACAGAAGACATCGTGGTTTATGACTGCAGTCTGAGAGACTTCCTGATGTAAAAAAGAAAAGAAAACCACTATTTTTCACTCTCGCAGCTACCCTGCCTGCCCCACGCCCCCCACCTGGGGGTCCTGACTGATTGCCACAGCGGCTTGGGCTCCCTCACCGACTGCCCTCGGCCTTTATGGCAAGGAAAGGACTTACACCGCTGCGCTGGGCTGGCCTTTCTCCAAAGAAGCCCTGGACCCCAGGAAAGGCCAAAGCAGGGCAGCCTGACCCTGTCCTGGTGCCGGGGAAGTGCTCCGTCCTGGCGCTGACGTTGTATTGAATCCTGGTGCTCCAGGAAGTACTCAGTCCTGGTGGCTGGGGAAGTACTTGGCCCCGGTGCTCCAGGAAGCACTCAGTCCTGGTGGCTGGGGAAGTACTCGGCCCCGGTGCTCCAGGAAGCACTCAGTCCTGGTGGCTGGGGAAGTACTGGGCCCCGGTGCTCCCAGAAGCACTCAGTCCTGGTGGCTGGGGAAGTACTCGGCC